>BSBM01000123.1:8005000-8250000 GCA_027924585.1 Larix kaempferi
GTTAAAAAAAACAGAGTTATTTGTTTCCCGGGAATTCTACCAAAAACACGGGTTTCATTTCTTCTGTAGGTTTCAAGCTCTTACAGGTTTCTTATTGGCTCACACTCATTGATATTTTGGACACTCTTTGATCTATTGGACACAAAATCACCCTTGGAATCTAACAAACATCTTCAGTGGTCTTGGAACTAGTGGATTCATTCAATCTACCAGTTTCCATTGCAAGTGGAGATCATTTCTATAGAGGTATGGTGAATTATAAATAAGTCTTTCCATTCACAAGATTTGAGATGATCCCATGCCTTTTTGTTTTTATCATATTCCCACAACAATATCCATGCATAGACAACAATGAATTTGACAAGAAGATTTCCCAAGTTCACATCTAAAAAAACTCATATGACCACTAGACAAGATGAAGTATGCAACCTCCTCATTGTGTAATTAGTTCCCAAGTTAATTTTGTTCTTTTCACCTCATATTATGCTAGCAAAAAATACTACACACTCACTAAACATGACTAAAAATATCACTTCAACTCATCCACAAAACCTCAACTCTCTCATTTCTTATTCAATACCATTGTATGGAATGAGGATATTTGTAAGTATATGCACCTTTCCTTTCTCTATGAATCCAAATATGATAATATTCATCCATATTTACCATCCTTACAATATCCCCTCACCTTTAATAATGATTTTTTTCCAAAAACCAAGACTTTCCCACTTCATGCTCTATTCAACATGATCATTGTTGGTATAGTCCCTAGTTCCCCACTCTCCAACACCTCCCCACCCTAGATATTGCACATTGAAAGGTCAAATTATATTCCCCCTAATCACCCTTCCCAAGACCATGATCCTTAGTAGGAACCTTTTCATCCTCCTTAAGGTTTTGCACAACACAAGGTATACATTCATTCTATTGTGATGCATTGTTGAATTCAACCATGGGTATTTTAAACTCAAAATCACATTCTATCATCTCAAGGTTTATAGATAAGGAAATAGTTTGTTGTTGTTTCTTCAACTCCTTAAGGTGTTATATAACCTAGTAATTTATGATGGTAAAGGGCATTGCCTCAAATGGAAGGATATACCATTCCACTATGAAGACAAAGCAATCAAACTAGGTGCAAAATTTAGAATTGATAACATTAAGGGAGAAAGCAAAAAATGCAACTAATTAAGGTTACCTTATTTGATGTAGAAAAATTATCAAACTATTCCCAAGGCATCTCTAGCCATCTCTGTTGTAGGGTGTTACTACCATAATTTTTATGAATTCATGGCTAAGCAAGACACTAGTTTCTCCTCTCTACACTTGACCAACCATCATCTATATTGATTGAAATTGTAAGGGATAATGATGTTTATTCGAACACAAATAAACCAACATAGTCTGTAGTTGTATATGTTAATTTGTAAAGTGGTAAGTTATGTTGGAATGTGTCAGGTTCATTGTATAATGGCACTAATATCTTATTTGTTGTTTCTTTTGCAGGGGTAGGCCTGATAGTTGTGTTAAAGAGACTTTTGGAAATGGGAAACCCACGAAACGCAAAAAAAAAAAAAATAGAAGGAATCTTCCCATTGAAAAGGTCAATGACTTAAGAGAAAAGGCCAGGTTGGGAGTGGAAATATTGAGACATGGTCCTATCATTGCCCCGGATCCTACCATTGATCCTAACACAGTTGTTGACAAGACAATCTCTTGTTCAGAACTACGGGTAAAGCAGTCGCGTGCAACGGACCCAACTCAAATTCCAACATCAACACAATCTCCAACCAACAATCCATCAATGAGTCATGCTGAAGTTCCTTACGACAAAAGAATTTTGGGAGATGCTGCATGTGTAGAGATGGACATACAAGCCTTGCTTAATTTTCCATCTCCCCAAAAATACCACAACCATCTCGACCACACTCCCATTATGTCCCAATCTATGAACGAAGCACCACAACAAACAAGCTCCGGTATTCATGTCTCATGTCCACCCTCCCTATCTCGACTATCCAGTGCAAGAAGAAGAACTCCTAGACGTATTCATGTGGATGAGAGTGCTATGTCGGGGCTTGAAGGCAAGTTTCCAAAATGCACTATCGAATGGCAATGCAACAAAATTTTCAAAGAATATTTTGAATCCAAAGGTGATGCATGTAAATGTCAATTATTGCTATGTTTGTTAAAGTCATGTTCTTTAGCTGTTGTTAGGAGAATTATGGGCATAAAGATGGTTAAAAGTTCAGAGTCCAACAATCATATTGTTAGAAATCTCCAATCTGCATTTAATGCAATTGGGAAGATGTCTCGTACAAAAGATCTTTGTGCGGATTGTCTTGTTTTAGCGGAATTAGTTGTAAGTAAGTCCACAAGGAAACGTTGCCTGCTATCACACACTTCTCACATACTCAAATTAAATAGAAAAACTATTAAAAAGTACTCTGTTATAAGAGAAAATCTTGACACTCCGGGTGGAAACAATTGTTGGGATTTTGTTGGTAGGTTTCCTCGTGCAGATAGGAAGCTAATTGATGCTGTTAAGGAGTTAGTACATGAGTTTTGGCATGATCATACTAGACTTTCATCAAACTAAAGAGACGTGCTAAAACTAAGAAAAGGTTCTACTGAATGTGAACCCCATGTTAAACACTTCCTTGACACCACACAGACTGAACTCTATGAGAGATTCAGGAACAAGCACACACAATTGAACTTGGGCCAAAGGTCCTTTGAGAAATGAAAACCATGGTACGTTCGTATATGCAATGATCGGAACACTTGAGGTTGTAGATACCACGTAGAATATGAATATTATTATGACACATATAAACATATATTTTGTGATTTGCATACTAACATTGTGCAGGGCTGCAATGAATCCATACTACCACCGAATGCATCAAGAGACTTTATCCACAACATCATGTGTCCAAGGCCCGAAGGACAAAAGTATTATGAAAAATCGTGTCTATATGGGACATGTTCTAGGTGCAATGGGTTTTCTCTTTTGAACCGTTGCATTCATGAAAGCAAGGAGCACGAATTTGGCATGATAGGCGTGGAGATGCAGAGCTTCAAGTACGACCTATCAATTAGACAGTGTTAGAGAAAGTAGAAAGATTGCATTGGTGAAGTCACATGTATAAATGAATATTGCATATTTTTCATATTACACGTTCAATTTATGACATATAAATTTTTCCAAAGGCCACATTGTAATATTTCCCTTGTTTCCATGGTAACAGGTATCGGTATGTGACTTCTTGATGGAGTTCTATGAGAAAACAAAGCAGTATGTTCAACATGTGCATGTGGCGCGATGGAAATATGAGAAGTATACAAAATGCAGGGACACATTTCCCGTTGGAACCATAGTGTCAATTGTGGATTTTGCAGAAAATTATACCCTTTAGCCACAAAATGAAATCCAGAGTCAATACTACCATTCAGACCAAGTCAGCATCATGGTACATATTATGTATAGGCATGGGACAAAGAGTAGCAATGACAAGAGGATAATACTGAAGGAGACAAACTTTTACATAAGTGATGATAGAACCCATGATCTACATTGTGTGCAACATTGTTTTCGAATTTTCTATGATCAGTTTAAGGAGAGAGATATACAGATGGATCAACATTGGATATGGTCGGATGGTTGTGCGGGCCAGTTCAAAAATGCCCGAATATTCCAATGGATGAGTACTTTGCATAAGACTTATAATGTGCCGCATATCTGGAACTATTTTGAGATCGGGCACGGCAAAGGCTAGCATGATGGGGCTGGTGCATGCATCAAGACCACACTACGAAGGGAAGAGATGAGGTTTGACAAGGAACCTCGTATCCGAGATGCAGAATCCACAGTTCAATGGTGCTCCGCAACAATGTCATACCGAGCAAGAGATCAACAAACATCATCAGTGGAAGGACGTGTGGTGAGAAATTCTTGGCTAGTGGTTGACATAGATCAATAGTGTTCCTATAGTTGCGACACAGTACAAGGAACACGTGGATTTCATTCAGTTCGAAGCTCAAATAACCCCTTATTTGAAATATGGATGTGAAAGCTTGCATGATTTTGCATCCCTTGTAGCAGTGGCGAATGGGATGAATGCGAATGCATGGAGTGGGTTGATGAATGGGATCATGTGTCACTTGCAGTAGACCAACGTGTAGTTGTTGAAACAACCCAGTTAGAGGAGGGTCAGTCAATGATTTCGACAGACTACGACCATATCTCAGATCTTGTACAACTAGGACACATATACGCAGTTGTTTCACCAAAAGACAATGAATGGGGCACAGATTATTGGTTGGCACGGTGCATCCAAGGTAAGCAAACCCTCTACAGATCATTAATCGATGATGAAGGAATTGAATTTCCTACTGGCTCGATGGTGGTTAAGGGGGAACATCTTACACTAGATGGGAAGTCAAGAAAGACTGGCGGGCATGTATTCATGGATTACAGACCAGGTTTAGTGGTGTGTCACTTCACAAACTTGATCGTTGTCACAAACATCCATCTACAGACAATGTCAAGCAAGAGCTCAACCAAGGTACGCTACTACCTGCCTCATTCAGAGCATGAGAGATTGATGGAGACAATTAGCAACAGAGAGGATCCAGATGGATTTATTGAATGAGGCGAGTCAACTTTACATAAGAAAAAGAATTGCATCAAAGAATGTTATGTTCTACATCGAGGTATGTGTAGTTTTATGTTATTTCGTTGGTACATGCATTTTTTGTTGATACATACATACATACATGTCTTTGCCTATGTTTTTTTATTTTTCCTATATGTATTAAATTGTTCCATGCTTCTCTTTTATGTTGAATAAAATGGTGATGTGATTTGGATCAAAGTGGAGTAATTTGAGTTAGTATTTTCTTAAATATCTATTTATGTTTGTAGCATTTGAAGATAACGGTTTTGATAGGTTCTCAAGATTAGAATTACCTAGGTTTTAGGAAATTTTTTGAAGTACATAATCTATTACAATGGTCTTGAAACCTTCTAGGAATCCATGTATGGATAAAAGGGTCTTCCACTTGGGGTAGGGAGTTATCATAAAGTTTCAAGGGTGGTATTTTTGAGATCTATACTTGATAAAAGCATTGTGGAATTGTGAAATTCCTTATCGATCAAACATCTCTTTAGTTTCTCTCTCTTTAGTTTTGTGCCCACCCAAACATTTTTCATGCTTTGGGTACCTTGAGGTATATCCCCAACCCAAAAAACTCTTAAATTATGATGATTATGTTGGTTATTGGCTTCATCCAACAAAATTATATTTAACAATACACATATTCATAGATTTGGTTCCCCATGCTCCATGCTCACCCAAATCTAGCTAGATTTTGAGTTTTTTCCCTTATCCAAGCATCGTGTCATCAGCCTAGGGTTTCCACTAATATATTCTAACTAGATACTAGAATCTCCTTGACCAAATTTGATGGAAAAATGCATAGAGATCTTCTAGAATCTTAGATATGTATCCTAGCAATTTATTTTAAAACATGCTCATTTATGGTTGGAGATTGATGCTTGATTCCTATAGATAACCACTTAGAGGGACTTGTCATCATCGTCATCAACGTCTTCACCATCATCACCATCAGCATCGTCATCAACGTCTTCACCATCACCACCATCTTCATCATCATTGGCATCTCTAGGCTCCTCATCAACATCTCCATCATCATCATCTTCTTCATCATCATCATATTCATCACCATCACCATCACCATCACCATCATCATCACATCTTCTTCGTTGTCATCATCATCATCTTCATCGCCATCACCATCATCATCAACGTCTTCATCATCATCACCATCTTCATCATCATCATTAACTCTAACTCCAACCCTAATTCAATTTCCTTCTATAACGCTAGCCCTAACCCTCACCCAAACCCTAGCACTAAACCATCTTCTTCATCATCACCATCACAATCACCACCACCATCACCATCATCATCAACGTCTTCATCATCATCACCATCATCATCATCATCAACATCTTCATCAACATTGTCATCTCTAGGTTCCTCATCAACATCTCCATTTATCATATTCATATTCATATTCATCATGGCTTATGATAACCATTCATGCTAAGGTTTTTGGCTTTGTAATGTCATTTGTTCATTGAGGCTTCTTGCAACTTGACAACCTTCAATCATATTCAATTCAATAGTGTCATTTTGAATCGGTTCTAGAGAATATGTATGTGGTTCATGTGATGCAACAACTTCCATATTGTCTTGAGCTACTTCATCATCTAATTGAGTAGCACTAACATGTTCATCATTGTCACCTAATGGTTGGAAATGTCCTTGAGGGAGGATTTAGACCTACCTCACCCATGTCAATGCTTGAGTTTTTGGAGGTCGACCTCCAACCCCACATGTTCATCATCATCATCATCTTCATCACCATCACCATCATCATCAACGTCTTCATCATCATCACCATCTTCATCATAATTGTCATCTCTAGGTTCCTCATCAACATCTCCATCATCATCATCATCACCTTCTTCACCATCACCATTATCATCAATGTATTCATCATCATCACCATCTTCATCATCATTGTCATCTCTAGGTTCCTCATCAACAACTCCATCATTTCAAAGTTGACCCCCGTATGCAAAAATTGCACACTCCCTCACTGAGAAAAACCCTAGTTTCCAAGATGGACCTACAAGGTGACACCTCAGCCACAAGAATGGAGGAGAGGGGAACCACTACCACTATCCGGATGTCCTGAATCCAATGGAGTCGACGGTCCGTCGATCGGAGCCACAGTCGTCATTCTATGGCTCGTTCTGTCTCGCATCCAAAAGGCCTTCAGGGACACCTACTGAATACCTGCCAGGGGCATAGAAGTCCAACCATGCAGCTAAAACTGGTTCTGGGGAGTCCTACAAGTGTGTCTAGGGAGGTTCTAGCTGGGAACGCTAGCCAGAAGTGCCCGGTGGAGGATTTTGAAAAGTTGACCCCCCCGTGAAAAAATTGTACACTCCCTCATTGAGCAAAACCCTAGTTTCCAAAATGGACCTGCAAGGTGACACCTGGTACATTGGACCAGAGGAGAGGGGCACCCCTAGCACTATCCGGAAGTCCTGAATCCAACAGAGTTGATGGTTCGTCGATTGGAGCCACAATTGTCATTCTATGGCTTGTTCCATCTCGCATCCAAAAGGCCTTCAGGGACACCTGCTGGATACCTGTCGGGGGCATAGAAGTCTAACCATGCAGCAAAATCGGGTTTCGAGGAGTCCTGCAAGTGTGTCTAGGGAGGTTCCGGCTGGGAACGCTAGCCGTAAGTGCCCGATGGAGGATTTTATAAAGTTGACCCCCCTGTGCAAAAATTGCACACTCCCTCACTGAGCAAAACCCTAGTTTCCAAGATGGGCCTGCATGGTGACACCTGGGCCATTGGACCATACGAGAGGGGCACCCCTAGCACTATTCGGATGTCCTGAATCCAACGGAGTCAACAGTTCGTCGATCGGAGCCACAGTCATCATTCTATGGCTCGTTCTGTCTCGCATCCAAAAGGCCTTCAAGGACACCTACTGGATACCTGTCGGGGGCATAGAAGTCCAACCGTGTAGCAAAACCGGGTTCTAGGGAGTCCTACAAGTGTGTCTAGGGAGGTTCCGGCTGGGAACGCTAGCCGTAAGTGCCCAGCGGACGATTTTGCGATGTTGACCCCCGTGTGCAAAAATTGCACATTGCCTCACTGAGCAAAACCCTAGTTTCCAAGATGGACCTACAAGGTGACACTTGGGGCATTGGACCATAGGAGAGGGGCACCCCTAGCACTATCCGGACATCCTAAATCCAATGGAGTCGACGGTTCGTCGATAGGAGCCACGGTCGTCATTCTATGGCCCGTTCCGTCTCGCATCCAAAAGGCCTTCAGGGACACCTGCTGGATACCTACTGGGGGCATAAAAGTCCAACCGTGTAGCAAAACCAGCTTCCAAGGAGTCTTGCAAGTGTTTCTAGGGAGGTTTCGGCTGGGAACACTAGCCGTAAGTGCCCGACGGACGATTTTGCAAAGTTGGCCCCCGTGTGCAAAAATTGCACACTTCCCCATTGAGCAAAACCCTAGTTTCCAAGATGGACCTACAAGGTGACACCTGGGCCATTGGACCAGAGGAGAGGGGCACCCCTAGCACTATCCGGATGTCCTAAATCCAACGGAGTTGGTGGTCATCGATTGGAGCCATGGTCGTCATTCTAGGATCGTTCTGTCTCGCATCTAAAAGGCCTTCACGGACACCTACTGGATACCTGCCGGGGGCATAGAATTCCAACCATGCACCAAAACTGGGTTCTGGGGAGACCTGCAAGTGTGTCTAGGGAGGATCCATCTGGGAACGCTAGCCGTAAGTGCCCAGCGGACGATTTTGCAAAGTTGACCCCCATGTGCAAAAATTGCACACTCCCTCACTGAGCCAAACCCTAGTTTCCAAGATGGACCTACAAGGTGGTACCGGATCCATTGGACCGGAGGGGAGGGGCACCACTAGCACTATATGGACGTCCTGAATCCAACGGATTCGACGGTTTGTCGATCCGAGCCACGGTCGTCATTCTATGGCTCGTTTTATACCCTTATGTCCTGAGAAGGTTGAAGCTATAAAGCAACAACTCTCTAGTATTCATCCTGAAGCTCTTTTGCTTATGTCTAAGATAAACAAGCTCTCAGTTCATGAGCTAGAACATATCGATCTTAACAGGATTTATACAATCTTTTTTTTTATGAGAAACTGACCTTAGAACTTCTCGTAGCAATGACAACGAATCCTTCATTTTGCATTTGTTAGTAGAAGAAGATCAATTTTCGACAAAACAATGTAGTTATTACATGTGGAGGCAGTGGTTTCCCGTGGAAAACAAGTGTAGGGTTGAGCAGAGGAAAGATGTTGGGAAATGGGCTATTACATTAGCTTTTCCGATGGGTGAGTGGCTTACAGAAGGAAATATGGCGGCTGTACGTATCTATGCTTTTCTTCCGACGAAAATTGTAACAGGATTTCCATTTATAACACAGGCATATTTTTTACTAGTTTCGTTAAGAGAAAGTATCATTTTCAATAACAAGTGGAACCAGGGAATCCTTCGTTGTGTTCCATTAGCCTTTTTTTCAGCATTTCTTGCTCTGATAAGTGGTAATTCACCTATATCATCGAAGGAAAATATTATTCCATGCCTCAATCTACCCAGAAGGCAATTATAAATTTAGATCCTCGAGAATGCCTGAATCTACCCAGAAGGCAATTATAAATTTAGATCCTCGAGAAGGTGAGAAACTGTATGAGTGGTTGAATCAGTATCCTAAAATTACCGAGCTTTCTATCTCAAATTTTTTTGAGCGGCTCCTGGATGTAGTATCAGACTCAATAGACAGTAAACTTGTTATCACCACTGCACATTTTTTGCACTATTCATCTGCAAATAACTATGTTTGGCCCGAAGAGCTTACCAGCCTTTGCAAGAAAATTCCCCTAGTAGATGAAGGTGGAAAAATCATTAGGGTATGAGGCTCTCTGAATTTTCTCCAGCCTGCATCCACGAGTAATTGGGCCAAGTTAATGGGCCAAGGTGTCCCTGAATGGCCTCGGGGTGCCCGACTAGAATGCCCGTAGAAGCCAAACCATGGCTCTGTTCGTGAATTCGTCGATTCCGGTGGGTTCGGGATGTCAGGTTTCAGTTAGGGGACCCCCCACAACATGCCTCGAAGACCCGAAAGTGGTGGCAATGGGCCATCTCCGGAGCTAGGGTTTTGCTCAGTGAGGGCCATTCCAAAATCGCTCAAGGGGGACATTTCTCTCCCAGAGGCCCTCGGGCATGCGTGGCCATCGTGGACAGGTCCACAATGGCCACGTGGACTTGTGGGAGCCGACGGAATCCAAGTTTGCTCATTGATTTGGGTTCCTTGGCCCTGGAGTAAATCCCCCAAGTGTCCCTGAATGGCATTAGGGTTCCCGACTAGAATTCCCGTAGCACCCGAACCGTGGCTTCGTTGGCGAATCCGTCAATTTCAGTGGGTTCGGGATGCTGGGTTTCAGCTAGGGAACCCCCTACAGCGTTCCTCGAAGACCCGGCAGCAGTGCCAATGGGCCATCTCCAGAGCTAGGGTTTTGCTTAGTGAGGGCCATTCCAAATTTGCTCAAGGGGGGCATTTCTCGTCCGAAGGCCCCCGGGCGTGCATGGCCACCGTGGACAGGTCCAAAATGGCCACGTGGACCTGTGGGAGCCGACGGAATCCAAGTCCGCTCGCCGGTTTGGGTTCCATGGCCCCGGAGCAAATCCCTAAAGTGTCCCTGAATGGCCTTGGGGTGCCCGACTAGAATGCCCATAGTAGCCAAACCATGGCTTCGTTGGAGAATACATCGATTCTGGTGGGTCTGGGATGCCAGGTTTCAGCTAGGGGACCCCCCACAGTGTCCCTCGAAGACCCTAAAGCGGTGCCACTAGGCCATCTTCGGAGCTAGGGTTTTGCTCAATGAGGGCCATTCCAAATTCGCTCAAGAGGGCCATTTCTCATCTGGAGGCCCCCGGGCATGCATGGCCATCGTGGACAGGTCCACAATGGCCACATGGACCTATGGGAGGCAACAAGATCCAAGCCCACTCGCCAGTTTGGGTTCCGTGGCCCACGGGTAAATCCCCCAAGTGTCCCTGAAGGGGTGCAAAAACCCTAGCTCCAGAGATGGCCCATTAGCACCACTTTCGGGTCTTTGAGGGACATTGTGCAGGGTCCCCTAGCTGAAAACCAGCGTCCCGAACCCACCGAAATCGATGGATTTGCAAACCGAGCCACGGTTTGGGTGTTATGGGCATTCTAGTCGGTCACCCCGGGGCCATTCAGGGACACCTTCAGGATTTGCCTTGGGGCCACGGAACCCAAACCGACGATCAGACTTGGATTTCGTTGCCTCCCACAGGTCCATGTGGCCATTTTGGACCTGTCCACGGTGGCCACGCATGCCTGGGGGCCTTTGGACGAGAAATTCCCCCCTTGAGCGAATTTGGAATGGCCCTCACTAAGCAAAACCCTAGATCTGGAGATGGCCCATTGGCACCACTTTCGAGTCTTTGAGGGACGTTGTGGATGGTCCCCCAGCTGAAACCCGGCGTCCCGGACCCACTGGAATTGACGGAATCGCCAATGGAGCCACGGTTTGGGTGCTATGGTCATTCTAGTCAGGCACCCCGGGGCCATTCAGGGACACTTGGGGGATTTGCTTCAGGGCCACGGAACCCAAACCGGTGAGCGGACTTGGATTACGTCGGCTCACACGGGTGCACATGGCCATTGTGGACCTGTCCACGGTGGCCATGCACGCCTGGGGGCCTCCAAGCGAGAAATGCCCCCCTTGAGCGATTTTGGAATGCCCCTCACTAAGCAAAACCCTAGCTCCAGAGATGGCCCATTGGCACCACTTCCGGGTATTCGAGGCATGCTGTGGGGGGTCCCCTAGCTGAAACCTGACGTCCCAGACCCACTGGAATCAACGGATTCATGAGCAGAGCCATGGTTTGGCTGCTACAGGCATTCTAGTCAGGCACCCCGGGGCCATTCAAGGATACTTTGGGGATTTTCTCTTAAGCCACGGAACCCAAACCGGCGAGCGGACTTGGATTCCATCGGCTCCCACAGGTCCACGGTGGCCACGCACGCTTGGGGGCCTCTGAACGAGAAATGCCCTCCTTCAGCGATTTTGGAATGGCCATCACTGAGAAAAACTCTAGCTCCAGAGATGGCCCATTGGCACCACTTCTGGGTCTTCAAGGCACGCTGTGGGGGGTCACCTAGCTGAAACCCAGCGTCCCGAACCCACCAAAATTGACGGATTCACCAACTGAGCCACGGTTTGGCTGCTACGGGAATTCTAGTCGGGCACCCCGAGGCCATTTAGGGATACTTTGGGGATTTGCTCCGGGGGCCATGGAACCCAAACCGGCGAATGGACTTGGATTCCTTCGCCTCCCACAAGTCCACATGGACACTGTGGACCTGTCCACGGTGGCCACGCACGCCCGAGGGCCTTCGGACAAGAAATGGCCCCTTGAGCAAATTTGCATGGCCTTCACATTGGGGTCAAATTTGCAACCTAGAGATGACAATGATGATGGAGATGTTGATGATGATGATGATGGTGATGATGATGAAGATGTTGATGATGATGGTGATGCTGATGCTGATGCTGAAGAAGATGGTTTAGTGCTAGGGTTTGGGTGAGAGTTAGGGCTAGAGTTATAGAAGGAAATTGAATTAGTGTTAGAGTTAGAGTTAATGATGATGATGAAGATGGTGATGATGGTTGTGGTGATGGTGATGGTGATGGTGGTGATCATGAAGAAGATGGTTTAGTGCTAGGGTTTGGGTGAGGGTTAGGGCTAGAGTTATAGAAGGAAATTGAATTCGGGTTAGAGTTAGAGTTAATGATGATGATGAAGATGGTGGTGATGATGATGAAGAGGGTGATAATGGTGATGGTGATGGTGGTGGTGGTGATGAAGAAGATGGTTTAGTGCTAGGGTTTGGGTGAGGGTTAGGTTTAGAGTTATAGAAGGAAATTGAATTAGGGTTAGAGTTAGAGTTAATGATGATGATGAAGATGGTGATGATGATGAAGATGTTGATGATGATGGTGATGGCGATGGTGATGGTGATGGTGATGATGAAGAAGATGGTTTAGTGCTAGGGTTTGGGTGAGGGTTAGGGCTAGAGTTATAGAATGAAATTGAATTAGGGTTAGAGTTAGAGTTAATGATGATGATGAATATGGTGATGATGATGAAGACGTTGATGATGATGGTGATGGCGATGGTGATGGTGATGATGATGAAGATGGTTTAGTGCTAGGGTTTCGGTGAGGGTTAGGGATAGAGTTATAGAAGGAAATTGAATTAGGGTTAGAGTTAGAGTTAATGATGATGATGAAGATGGTGATGATGATGATGGTGATGGTGATGGTTATGGTGAAGAAGATGGTTTAGTGCTAGGGTTTGCGTGAGGGTTAGGGCTAGAGTTATAGAAGGAAATTGAATTAGGGTTAGAGTTAGAGTTAATGATGATGATGAAGATGATGATGAAGATGATGATGAAGATGATGATGAAGATGATGATGAAGATGGTGATGATGGTGATGGTGATGGTGATGGTGATGGTGATGGTGATGGTGGTGATGAAGAAGATGGTTTAGTGCTAGGGTTTGGGTGAGGGTTAGGGTTAGAGTTATAGAAGGAAATTGAATTAGGGTTAGAGTTAGAGTTAATGATGACAATGAAGATGGTAATGATGATGAAGACGTTGATGATGATGGTGATGGCGATGGCGATGGTGATGGTGATGATGAAGAAGATGGTTTAGTGCTAGGGTTTGGGTGAGGGTTAGGGCTAGATTTATAGAAGGAAATTGAATTAGGGTTAGAGTTAGAGTTAATGATGATGATGAAGATGGTGATGATGATGATGAAGACGTCAATGGTGATGGTGATGATGATGGTGATGGTGAGATTGGAGAAATATACATTATGTTATAAATAATGTAGAAATGAGTTGGTATTTGGTTTTTATTGGAAACATAAAGGTTTATTGTTGAATTTCAGTTTCAATTGGTGTTAGGTTGTATTATAAACTTTTAGAGATCTAGATCCATGATTCTAGGATCTATAGAGTTCATCATTCTCCTATATATGTAACTTGTTTTCAAGGAATAGATGAATCAAGTGTGGTGTGGTTGAGACAATCTTGTCTCAACATTGTGTGAGCAATGATGTGTTTGATTTTTATTTTTGTATTAGAGTTGGTATAGGGATAACCCCCTCATGAGAGGGCCGATGATTGTGAGAGATAACTATGAGGGTTTATCTCATGTAGGATTAGGTTAGTATGAGAGAGTAGATTATGTTTTTTTTAGTGTTTCTATTTCGTGGAATGTGTTTTTGTGGATGATTGCCGTGTGCATGTGGAAATTTGATATGGTATGTTCGTTATAGTGTGTTTGTGCCATTGTTGGTAGTTGCATGAGAGAAAGGGTGATCTTGTGCATATGAGTTTTCAAAATACAAAATCATATTTTCTCTCATCATTGAACCCTTCAAGTGTTTCCGTGTATATCCTTGATTCTAAGTCTTCATGCACAGAGGTATTCTTCATATACATCTAATAAATCTCAAGAATGATAATAGAAACCTAATAAAATCAATTTTTGCAATAGGGGAAAAGGTTCCCTCATTAGAAATTCCCTGCACCTTAGTGTAGGCTTTGGATATGATCCCATGCTTATAATTTTTGGCAACTACATATATTATTTGTTTCTTCTTAAATAATTATAGCCCATATGACCCTTACCCCTATCTTGTAGCACCATAACCCTTATAACCCCTTAATTTATGTAAAGATAAAATAAATATTAATTTGAGAATGAGAAAGCTTCAAATTAGGATCCCAACTCAATGCACTTATCACGTAGAGTGACTTTCCAAATCAACCACAATTCTCTACCATTCAAGATTGCGTTGTCTAGGGATTAAAATATGCTCCTTTTTCTATTTGATGATAACTTCAACGATAATTAGTGTTGAATTTAAGTTAAATAAATAAAAAAACAATGTGCATGGTCATCTACAAGTAAAACCAAGAAAAAAGATTAAAATATCACATTTCAACCATTGCCAAGCCCAGAAGAGCCTTTCTCAGTGAGTACCAACCATTTTTACCTTTGATTCATTGCTTTCAAGCTAGGAATTCCCCTAACTAGTTCACCTTCAAATCTTGTAAAGTTCCCCTTGTCCCCTAACTAAAAAATACAGATTGAAGAGGGTTTACTATTAAGAATTGTTGGAAACGATTTATAGTGAGTATGGTGATGGTGATGGTGATGGTGATGGTGGTGATGAAGAAGATGGTTTAGTGCTAGGGTTTGGGTGAGGGTTAGGGCTAGAGTTATAGAAGGAAATTGAATTAGGGTTAGAGTTAGAGTTAATTATGATGATGAAGATGGTGATGATGGTGATGGGGATGGTGATGGTGATGGTGGTGATGGAGAAGATGGTTTAGTGCTAGGGTTTTGGTGAGGGTTAGGGCTAGAGTTATATAAGGAAATTGAATTAGGGTTATAGTTAGAGTTAATATGATGATGAAGATGGTGGTGATGATGAAGACATTGATGATGATGGTGATGGTGATGGTGGTGATGGAGATGTTGATGAGGAACCTAGAGATGACAAGATGGTGATGGTGATGGTGATGGTGATGGTGATGGTGATGGTGATGGTGATGGTGATGGTGATGATGGTGATGGTGATGGTGATGGTGGTGATGAAGAAGATGGTTTAGTGATAAGGTTTGATTGAGGGTTAGGGCTAGAGTTATAGAAGGAAATTTAATTAGGGTTAGAGTTAGAGTACATGATGATGATGAAGATGGTGGCGATGAGGAAGACATTGATGATGATGGTGATGGTGATGGTGATGGTGATGGTGATGGTGATGATGGAGATGTTGATGAGGAACCTAGAGATGACAATGATGATGAAGATGTTGATGATGATGATGATGGTGATGATGATGAAGATGGTGATGGTGATGGTGATGGTGATGGTGATGATGTAGAATATGGTTTAGTGCTAGGGTGTGGGTGAGGGTTAGGTGTAGAGTTATAGAAGGAAATTGAATTAGGGTTAGAGTTAGAGTTAATGATGATGATGAAGATGCTTGTGATGATGAAGACATTGATGATAATGGTGATGGTGATGGTTATGGTGATGGTGATGGTGATGACGAAGAAGATGTGATGATGGCGATGTTGATGAGGAACCTAGAGATGACAATGATGATGAAGATGTTCATGATGATAATGATGAAGACGTTGATGATGCTGGTGATTGTGATGGTGATGGTGATGGTGATGATGAAGAAGATGGTTTAGTGCTAGGGTTTGGGTGAGGGTTAGGGCTAGAGTTAAAGAAGGAAATTGAATTAGGGTTAGAGTTAGAGTTAATGATGATGATGAAGATGGTGATGATGATGATGAAGATGGGGATGATGGTGATGGTGATGGTGATGGTCATGGTTATGGTGTTGATGAAGAAGATGGTTTTTATTACTAAGGATGGATGTTGGCGTCTTGACCATGGTTGAGGTGATGACAATGAGGTTCAAATGACTCCAATGAATCTTCCATGGATCATGGGGTAAAATGATGTCTTGAACCATTAGGTTGACTATGTTCATTATGTGTCTTAACATCAAACAATCGAACATACTTAAATTACAACGAGTGATTATCAATATTACCAAAACATTGAAGACATTATTAACACTAAGGGTCTATGCCAACTTGTGCAAGTAGTAGTTCAACACAGTAACCATGCTTTCATTAAAGGCACATACTAACACACAAAGATCGATCCATATGTAACTACGTTAACAATTCTATTTTATTGCTCAATCCAATTGCACCTATGCACACCCATCATGTTTGAACTAATTCAAGTGATATGGTTAACCCTTCCATCCAAGCACACATATGAACTTCTCATATATCTAGGTTAATTTGATATAATATGTGATGCAATGCTTGTTAGAATTGACTATTATAACCATTACAAGGTTAAGTATGGAAGAAATCATCATCCCCTATTTATTTATTTTGTATCCCTAAAGTCACAACACTTTGTAATGTAAATATCACTCCTTAGCTTGCTTGGCTAGGTATCTTGTTGCTGAAAGGAAAAGATGCAAGACCCATTCAAAAATAAGGGACTCATATTGAGGTCACTTGGTGTCTAGAAATAACATCTATATGTATGTGAGAACTTTTCCATAACATTCTTATTGAAGACAAAATCATGTATGCAAAAATGTAATCAAAGACAAACTAATATAGACAAGTGCAGATCCATCTATTAATATGCAAAAATGATCCAATCATGTACACTTTTTGGAAAAATGGAACATCGTTCCTAGCATCTATATAATGGAAACTCGTGCCCTGTACAAAAAAAGGCAACTCGTGCCCTATAAAAAATATGGCCCATGGTGCCCTATACAAAATACGGAAACTCGTGCCGAAAATGCCACATCGTGGCTAGTGTACATAGGAGGGTCTCTCAATCCTCCTGCCCACCCTCAGAGCTCCTAGGTGCATCTCTAAAATCGATCTTCCTCTTCTTTGTGCTAGAGGAAGCTAGGTCCTTCCGGCGTCTTGGACCACGTCCCTTTGAGCCCTGAAATGACAACAATAATATGTCAAATTTTCCTGGCAATTATACAAGTATAAAACATAATTTCAAAATAAAAATAGTTTTCAAATCTTGGATAACTCACCACATGCAAGACTGTAAGTCGTAAGGGGGTCTCCCTCCTCCGTGATCCTAGTCTCTCGACAATGCCACCCTGCAACATTTAGAACAATCAGATAAATGCTGAAACTAGAGGCATATAGTAATTTTCGTTAAAATTGAACGAGATTTTCATAAACTAGTCAATCTCACCGTGAACACAATCAGCTGGTCTTCAGGGTTGGCGGATGGAGCAGTTGGCTGGATAGCCTACTCTGATGCTAGGGTGGACAGTAAAGGGGATGATGTAGCAGAAATATGGCGGCTGTAGGTATCTATGCTTTTGTTCCGATGAAAATTGTAATAGGATTTCCATTTATAATACACGCATATTTTTTATTGGTTTCGTCAAGAGAAAGTATCATTTTCAATAACAAGTGGAACTAGGGAATCCTTAATTGTGTTCCATTAGCATTTTGTTCAACATTTCTTGCTCTAATACGTGGTAATTCACCTCTATCATCGAAGGAAAATATTATTCCATGCCTCAATCTACCTAGAAGGCAATTATAAATTTAGATCCTCGAGAAGGTGAGAAACTGTATGAGTGGTTGAATCAGTATCCTAAAATTACCGAGCTTTCTATCTCAAAGTTTGTTGAGCGGATCATGGATGTAGTATCAGACTCAACAGACAGTAAACTTGTTATCACAACTGCGCATTTTTTACACTATTCATCTGCAAATAACTATGTCTGGCCCGAAGAGCTTACCAGTCTTTGCAAGAATATTCCCTAGTAGATGAAGGTGGAAAAATCATTAGGCTACGAGGCTCTCTGAATTTTCTCCAGCCTGCATCCACGAGTAATTGGGCCAAGGTGTCCCTGAATGGACTCTGGGTGCCCGACTAGAATGCCTGTAGAATCCAAACCGTGGCTCCGCTCGTGAATCCATCGATTCCGGTGGGTTCGGGACGCCGGGATTCAGCTAGGGGACCCCCCACAACATGCCTCGAAGACCCGGAAGCGATGCCAATGGGCCATCTCCGGAGCTAGGGTTTTGCTCAGTGAGGGCCATTCCAAAATCACTCAAGGGGGGCATTTCTCGCCCAGAGGCCCCCGAGCATGCATGTCCACTGTGGACAGGTCCACAATGGCCACGTGGACTTGTGGGAGCCGACGGAATCCAAGTCCGCTCGTCTATTTGGGTTCCGTGGCTCTGGAGCAAATCCCCCAAGTGTCCTTGAATGGCCCCAGGGTTCCCAACTAGAATGATCGGAGAACCCGAACCGTGGCTCCGTTGGTGAATCCGTCGATTTCGGTGGGTCCGAGATGACGGGTTTCAGCTAGGGAACCCCCCACAGTGTCCCTCAAAGACCCGGTAGTGGTTCCAATGGGCCATCTCTGGAGCTAGGGTTTTGCTCAGTGAGGACCATTCCAAATTCGCTCAAGGGGGGCATTTCTCGTCCGGAGGCCCCCGAGCATGCGTGGCCACCCTGGATAGGTCCACAATGGCCACGTGGACCTATGGGATCCGACGGAATCCAATTCCGCTTGTCGGTTTGGGTTCCATGTTCCCGGAGCAAATCCCCAAAGTGTCCCTGAATGGCCCTGGGGTGCCCGACTAGAATACCTGTAGTAGCCAAACCGTGGCTTCGTTGGTGAATCTGTCAATTCTGGTGGGTCTGGGACGCCGGGTTTCAGCTAGGGGACCCCCCATAGTGTCCCTCGATGACCCAAAAGCAGTGCCGCTGGGCCATCTTCGGATCTAGGGTTTTGCTCAGTGAGGGCCATTCCAAATTCGCTCAAGGGGGCCATTTCTTGTCCAGAGGCCCTCAGGCGTGCATGGCCAATGTGGACAGGTCCACAATGGCCACGTGGACTTGTGGGAGGCAACGGAATCCAAGTCCGCTCACCGGTTTGGGTTCCGTGGCCCTGGGGTAAATCCCCCAAGTGTCCCTAAAGGGGTGCAAAAACACTAGCTCCGGAGATGGCCCATTGGCACCGCTTTCGGGTCTTCGAGGGATGTTGTACGGGGTCCCCTAGTTGAAAACAAGCGTCCCGGACCCACCAGAATTGACGGATTTGCGAACCGAGCCACGGTTTGGGTGCTACGAGCATTCTAGTCGGTCACCCCGGGTCCATTCAGGGACACCTTCAGGATTTGCCTCGAGGCCACGGAACTGTAACCGGTGATCGGACTTGGATTCTGTTACCTCCCATAGGTCCATGTGGCCATTTTGGACTTGTCCACGATGGCCACGCATGCCTGGGGGCCTCTTGACGAGAAATGGCCCCCTTGAGCGAATTTGGAATGGTCCTCACTGAGCAAAACCCTATCTCCGGAGATGTCCCATTGGCACCGCTTCCGGGTCTTCGAGGGACGCTGTGGGGGGTCCCCTAGCTGAAACCCAGCGTCCCGAACCCACCGGAATTGACAGAATCGCCAACGAAGCCACGGTTTGGGTGCTACGATAATTCTAGTCGGGCACCCCGAGGCCATTCAAGGACACTTGGGGGATTTGCTTCGAGGCCACAGAACCCAAACCGGCAAGCGGACTTGGATTCCGCCGGCTCCCACAGGTTCACGTGACCATTGTGGACCTGTCCACAGTGGCCACGCATGCCCAGGGGCCTTCGTGTGAGAAATGGCCCCCTTGAGCGATTTTGGAATGCCCCTCACTGAGAAAAACCCTAACTCCAGAGATGGCCCATTGGCACCGCTTCTGGGTCTTCGAGGCACGTTGTGGGGGGTCCCCTAGTTGAATCTCGGTGTTCTGGACCCACCGGAATTGACGAATTCGTGAGCGGAGCCACGATTTGGTTGCTATGGGCATTCTAGTCGGGCACCCCGGGGCCATTCAGGGATACTTTGGGGATTTGCTCTGAAGCCACGGAACCCAAACCGGTGAGCGGACTTGGATTCCGTTGGCTCCCACAGGTCCATAGTGGCCACGCACGCCCAGGGGCCTCTGGGCGAGAAATGGCCCCCTTGAGCGATTTTGGAATGGCCATCACTGAGTAAAACCCTAGCTCTGGAGATGGCCCATTGGCATTGCTTCCGGGTCTTCAAGGCACGCTGTGGGGGGTCCCCTAGCTGAAACCCGGTGTCCCGAACCCACTAGAATTGACAAATTCACCAATGGAGCCACAGTTTGGCTGCTACGGGAAATCTAGTCGGCCACCCCGGGGTCATTCAGGGATACTTTGCGGATTTGCTCCGGGGCCACGGAACCCAAACCGACGAACGGACTTGGATTCCGTCGGCTCCCATAGGTCCACATGGCCATTTTGGACCTGTCCACGGTGGCCACGCATGCCCGGGGGCCTTCGGATGATAAATGCCCCCTTGAGCAAATTTCCATGGCCTTCACATTGGGGTCAAATTTGCAACCTAGAGATGACAATGATGATGGAGATGTTCATGATGATGATGATGGTGATGATGATGAAGATCTTGATGATGATGGTGATGCTAATGCTGATGCTGATGCTGATGATGAAGAAGATGGTTTAGTGCTAGGGTTTGGGTGAGAGTTAGTGCTAGAGTTATATAAGGAAATTGAATTAGGGTTAGAGTTAGAGTTAATGATGATGATGAAGATGGTGATGATGATGATGAAGATGGTGATGATGGTTATGGTGATGGTGATGGTGATGGTGATGGTGGTGATGAAGAAGATGGTTTAGTGCTAGGGTTTGGGTGAGGGTTATGGATAGAGTTATAGAAGGAAATTGAATTAGGGTTAGAGTTAGAGTTAATGATGATGATGAACATGGTGATGATGATGATGAAGAGGGTGATGATGGTGATGGTGATGGTGATGATGGTGCTGAAGAAAATGGTTTAGTGCTAGGTTTTGGGTGAGGGTTAGGGCTAGAGTTATAGAAGGAAATTGAATTAGGGTTAGAGTTAGAGTTAATGATGATGATGAAGATGGTGATGATGATGGTGATGGCGATGGTGATGGTGATGGTGATGATGAAGAAGATGGTTTAGTGCTAGGGTTTGGGTGAGGGTTAGGGCTAGAGTTATAGACGAAAATTGAATTAGGGTTAGAGTTAGAGTTAATGATGACGATGAATATGGTGATGATGATGAAGACGTTGATGATGATGGTGATGGCGATGGTGATGGTGATGGTGATGATGAAGAAGATGGTTTAGTGCTAGGGTTTGGGTGAGGGTTAGGGCTAGATTCATAGAAGGAAATTGAATTAGGGTTAGAGTTAGAGTTAATGATGATGATGAAGATGGTGAAGATGGTGATGATGGTGATGGTGATGGTGATGGTGATGGTGGTGGTGAAGAAGATGGTTTAGTGCTAGGGTTTGCGTGAGGGTTAGGGATAGAGTTATAGAAGGAAATTGAATTAGGGTTAGAGTTAGAGTTAATGATGATGATGAAGATGATGATGAAGATGGTGATGATGGTGATGGCGATGGTGGTGATGAAGAAAATGGTTTAGTGCTAGGGTTTGGGTGAGGGTTAGGGTTAGAGTTATAGAAGGAAATTGAATTAGGGTTAGAGTTAGATTAATGATGACGATGAAGATGGTGATGATGATGAAGACATTGATTATGATGGTGATGGTGATGGCGATGGTGATGGCGATGGTCATGGTGATGGTGATGATGAAGAAGATGGTTTAGTGCTAGGGTTTGGGTGAGGGTTAGGGATAGAGTTATAGAAGGAAATTGAATTAGGGTTAGAGTTAGAGTTAATGATCACGATGAAGATGGTGATGATGATGATGAAGACGTCGATGGTGATGGTGATGGTGATGGTGAGATTGGAGAAATATACATTATGTTATAAATAATTTAGAAATGAGTTGGTATTTGGTTTTTATTAGAAACATAAAGGTTTATTGTTGAATTTCAGTTTCAATTGGTGCTAGGTTGTATTATAAACTTTTAGAGATCTAGATCCATGATTCTAGGATCTATAGAGTTCATCATTCTCCTATATATGTAACTTGTTTCCAAGGAATAGATGAATCAAGTGTCGTGTGGTTGAGACAATCTTGTCTCAACATTGTGTGAGCAATGATGTGTTTGATTTTTATTTTTGTATTAGAGTTGGTATATGGATAACCCCCTCATGAGAGGGCCCATGATTGTGAGAGATAACTATGAGGGTTTATCTCATGTAGGATTAGATTAATATGAGAGAGTAGATTATGTTTTTTCAGTGTTTGTATTTCGTGGAATGTGTTTTTGTGGATTATTACCGTGTGCATGTGGAAATTTGATATGGTATGTTCGTTATAGTGTGTTTGTGCCATTGTTGGTAGTTGCATGAGAGAAAGGGTGATCTTGTGCATATGAGTTTTCAAAATACAAAATCATATTTTATCTCGTCATTGAACCCTTCAAGTTTTTCCATGTATATCCCTGATTCTAATTCTTCATGCACAAAGGTATTCTTCATATACATCTAATAAATCTCAAGAATGATAATAGAAACCTAATAAAATCAATTTTTGCAATAGGGGAAAAGGTTCCCTCATTAGAAATTCCCTACACCTTAGTGTAGGCTTTGGATATGATCCCATGCTTCTAATTTTTGGCAACTACATATATTATTTGTTTCTTCTTAAATCATTATAGCCCATATGACCCTTACCCCTATCTTGTAGCACCATAACCCTTATAACCCCTTAATTTAGGTAAAGATAAAATAAATATTAAATTGAGAATGAGAAAACTTCAAATTAGGATCCCAACTCAATGCACTTATCACGTAGAGTGACTTTCCAAATCAACCACAATTCTCTACCATTCAAGATTGCATTGTCTAGGGATTAAAATATGCTCCTTTTTCTATTTGATGATAACTTCAACGATAATTAGTGTTGAATTTAGGTTAAATAAATAAAAAAACAATGTGCATGGTCATCTACAAGTAAGTAAAACCAAGAAAAAAGATAAAAATATCACATTTCAACCATTGCCAAGCCAAGAAGAGCCTTTCTCGGTGAGTCCCAACCATTTTTACCTTTGATTCATTGCTTTCAAGCTAGGAATCCACTAACTAGTTCACCTTTAAATCTTGTAAAGTTCCCCTTGTCCCCTAACTAAAAAATACAGATTGAAGAGGGTTTACTATTAAGAATTGTTGGAAACGATTTATAGTGAGTATGGTGATGGTGATGGTGATGGTGTTGATGAAGAAGATGGTTTAGTGCTAGGGTTTGGGTGAGGGTTAGGGCTAGAGTTATAGAAGGAAATTGAATTAGGGTTAGAGTTAGAGTTAATGATGATGATGAAGATGGTGATGATGGTGATAGTGATGGGGATGGTGATGGTGGTGATGGACAAGATGGTTTAGTGCCAGGGTTTGGGTGAGGGTTAAGGCTAGAGTTATAAAAGGAAATTGAATTAGGGTTAGAGTTAGAATTAATGATGATGATGAAGATGGTGGTGACGATGAAGAAATTGATGATGATGGTGATGGTGATGGTGGTGATGGAGATGTTGATGAGGAACCTGGAGATGTTGATGAGGAACCTAGAGATGACAAGATGGTGATGGTGGTGATGATGGTGATGGTGATGGTGATGGTGGTGATGAAGAAGATGGTTTAGTGCTAGGGTTTGGGTGAGGGTTAGGGCTAGAGTTATAAAAGGAAATTGAATTAGGGTTAGAGTTAGAGTACATGATGATGATGAAGATGGCGGCGATGATGAAGACATTGATGGTGATGGTGATGATGGAGAAGTTGATGATGAACCTAGAGATGACAATGATGATGAAAATGTTGATGATGATGATGATGGTGATGATGATGAAGATGTTGAGGGTGATGATGATGGTGATGTTGATGATGCAAAAGATGGTTTACTGCTAGGGTGTGGGTGAGGGTTAGGTGTAGAGTTATAGAAGGAAATTGAATTAGGGTTAGAGTTAGAGTTAATGATGATGATGCAGATGCTGGTGATGATGAAGACGTTGATGATAATGGTGATGGTGATGATGAAGAAGATGTGATGATGGAGATGTTGATGAGGAACCTAGAGATGACAATGATGATGATGATGAAGACGTTGATGATGCTGGTGATGGTGATGGTGATGGTGATGATGAAGAAGATGGTTTAGTGCTAGGGTTTGTGTGAGGGTTAGGGCTAGAGTTATAGAAGGAAATTGAATTAGGGTTAGAGTTAGAGTTAATGATGATGATGAAGATGGTGATGATGATGATGAAGATGGTGATGCTGGTGATGGTGACGGTGATTGTGATGGTGATGGTGGTGATGAAGAAGATGGTTTTTACTACTAAGGATGGATGTTGGCGTCTTGACCATGGTTGAGGTGATGAAAATGAGGTTCATATGACTCCAATGAATCTTCCATGGATCATGGGGTAAAATGATGTCTTGAACCATTGGGTTGACTATGTTCATTATGTGTCTTAACATCAAACAATCCAAGATACTTAAATTACAAAGAGTGATTATCAATATTACCAAAATAGTGAAGACATTATTAACACTAAGGGTCTATGCCAACTTGTGCAAGTAGTAGTTCAACACATTAACCATGCTTTCATTAAAGGCACATACTAACACACAAAGATCGATCCATATGTAACTACGTTAACAATTCTATTTTATTGCTCAATCCAATTGCACCTATGCACACCCCTCATGTTTGAACTAATTCAAGTGATATGGTTAACCCTTCCATCCAAGCACACATATGAACTTCTCATATATCTAGGCTAATTTGATATAATATGTGATGCAATGCTTGTTAGAATTGACTATTATAATCATTACAAGGTTAAGTATGGAAGAAATCATCATCTCCTATTTTTTTTTCTTGTATCCCTAAAGTCACAACACTTTGTAATGTAAATATCACTCCTTAGCTTGCTTGGCTAGGTATCTTGTTGCTGAAAGGAAAAGATGCAAGACCCATTCAAATACAAGGGACTCATATTGAAGTCACTTGGTGTCTAGAAATAACATCTATATGTATGTGAGAACTTTTCATAACATTCTTATTGAAGACAAAATCATGTATGCAAAAATGTAATCAAAGACAAACTCATATAGACAAGTGCAAATCCATATATTAATATGCAAAAATGATCCAATCATGTACACTTTTTGGAATAAATGGAACATCGTTCCCAACGTCTATATAATGGCAACTCGTGCTCCGTACAAAAAAAGGCAACTCATGCCCTATACAAAATATGGCCCATGGTGCCCTATACAAAATATGGCCCATGGTTCCCTATACAAAATATGGCAACTCGTGCCGAAAATGCCACATCGTGGCTAGTGTACATAGGAGGGTCTCTCAATCCTCCTACCCACCCTCGGAGCTCCCAGGTGCATCTCTAAAATCGATCTTCCTCTTCTTTGTGCTAGAGGAAGCTGGGTCCTTCCGGCGTCTTGGACCATGTCCCTTTGAGGCCTGAAACGACAACAATAATATGTCAACTTTTCCTGGCAATTATACAAGTATAAAACATAATTTCAAAATAAAAATAGTTTTCAAATCCTGGATAACTCACCGCATGCGAGACTGTAAGTCGTGAGGGGGGTCTCCCTCCTCTGTGATCCTAGTCTCTCGACAATGCCACCCTGCAACATTTAGAACAATTAGATAAATGTTGAAACTAGAGGCATATAGTAATTTTCGTTAAAATTGAATGAGGGTTTTCATAAACTAGTCAATCTCACCGTGAACACAATTGGTTGGTCTTTAGGGCTGGCGGATGGAGCAGTCGACTGGACAACCTAGTTTGATGCTAGGGTGGACGGTAAAGGGGATGATGTAGCCACATTGACGGTGCCTACACCACTGGGGGGAATAGTGGAAGAAGGGGGGGGTGGCAGAAGGAGGCATGGACTGGGCTGGGCGAAGTGGAGATGGATGTCTAGGGCTATAAACCCCAGCTGGCTGTAGTATGGATCGAGGAGGGTTCGGGAGGCTAGGGGCCTTTGAAGGGGAAGCGAGTGTGGTGGGGGGAATGTGGGGGGTGGGTGAGGTCTGTGTTACAGTAGAGGGATGGGTGACTGTGGATGGGTGGTGTGCCGTGGTCAGATGGGGGAGGGTGTAAAGATGGGAAACTGATACGGAGGTGGAGTTGGATATGAAACGTAAGGGGGAGCTAGATGGAACTGTGGTGCTATATAGGAGGGGGGGGATGGATGGAAGGGGGTTGGGGAATGGGGCATGTATGCCAGGGGATACAACTGGCATATAAGGTGGCCGAAAGGTCAGGGAGGGAGGAATAATGGCACTGCCAGGCTGAGGTGCTTGCACCTGCATACACATTTATAACCTCATAGTTTAATATAGAAAAATATAAATATACACGGACATCCCCATGAGTAGGTGAGATTTTCCTTTGGCCCTAGAGAGGTGCAGTGCCTCATAAGAGAATGGAATTCATGTCCATTTACAAATTTGAATTGGAAACCTATGTAATGTGTTTGGGTTCTTGATGAAGAGTTCCTAGGTTTTGATGTCTTCTTATATATTTGTAGTTTCCTACAAGCTTGATTCACCCAGTGGAAAAGTATTTGCATCCCTAGAGTGAGGATCTTGAGTCCCTTTATTTCCATAACATTTACATCATCAAATAAAATGGCATCTCATTGTTTCAATTTGCAAAGAGGTGCTAAATAGCAATTAAGTTAGTGTGCATGTTATTTAATACACTTTAGAGTGTTGATCATTAGAAAAAGGAAGAAAGATAAATCTTTTTCATGATTAACTTACTTACAAGCTTGAATGTGGCATGTCCTTTTGCATTGAATGAGTAATTATGTCTTCTTGATTGAATAGCTATGTTGTCAAAATGATATCACTTGATTGAAATCATAGAAATCTTGAGTGAAATGAGTTAAATGAGTATTCTTGATGCCAGATGTTTTCCCAAGTTGTATTTGAATCAAGATAATAGCAAGGCCCCATAAACCATATTTGTAAGATTGTCGCTCTTCCTTATGGGCCTTACATCATTTTCAAAAACTTTAGTGACAATACATGTGATAAGTTGTCAAAATGATATCACTTGATTGAAATCATAGAAATCTTGAGTGAAATGAGTTAAATGAGTATTCTTGATGCCAGATGTTTTCCCAAGTTGTATTTGAATCAAGATAATAGCAAGGCCCCATAGACCATATTTGTAAGATTGTCGCTCTTCCTTATGGGCCTTACATCATTTTCAAAAATTTTAGTGACAATACATGTGATAAGTTGTTTTACGTTGTTTATATGTATTTCCTAATAGCATGTTCTAGGAGTAGTAGTATGATTACTTTCAGTCTCAAATATTAGAATAAATTGGAAATCCCGTGATAATAAACTAGGGTAATAAGGACATGAGAAACATCAGGTTCTTGAATTTCTAGAAGCTTGGCCACTATGATTCTCTTTTTCCTAAGAGTTTTGCACAATGTAGTGAAAATTCATAGCAATAAATAGCTTTCCTATTTGTCTCGGTGGATGCAAAAGTGACAAGTACAACATCTCAGTGAACTCAATTGATGCAACAAAGTTAGCAGAAGCATAGAAGTGATTTGACCACCTTTACCATTACAAGAACCTATTAGTAGAATACGGGGGAAAGTGATAATTACCATGGTAATATATTTTCAAAGTTTAAGCTTGAAGAACACATGGCAAAAGGGCATGTCAGCAAAGGTTGATTTGGTGGACAAAGTGATGGGAATTGGAGCCATTGGCACACCTATTGAGCCAAGAGTCAAATGAACCATACTGTGGTCATTTGAAGATGATTTGGACAAGGACAGTACGTGGAAAAGATAACTTGGATGACATGGTGACAAATGGAAAAGCAACAATAACACACATGGCATTGGGTAAAACACGGGAAGAGCAAGCAAGCATTGGATGGTAGTCTGAGGATGAAGGACACTGCGGGCATCACCAAAACTCCAGATGCGGGCTCATCAGGTCAAGTAAGAATGACAGATTTTGGAAATTTCTCTCCCATTTGTATAATCATTAGAGGTCTAGGATGCCTAAAGTGAACATGGACAAATGTTTTTAGTTTTCTTAGGTTTTCATGTTTTATAAGGTTTTATTTTTCTTTGGTTGGATTATATGAATTTATAGCTCTCAAATAATTTAGACAATATGATAAACACTACTGTAAAATACGATGATAATATGGTAATTACTCAGTGCTAATTAATTTGTAATTACTGAACACAAATTACTGGTAACAGGATCTAATTATTCAAAATAAAGAAGTTACCTGTGTGTATGGTGCCGCAATCTCCTCTGATGCTGCCATGGCTCCATCGAGGTCAAAGGAACCGACGTCTTGCCACTGTACATTAAAACAAATAAAGTCAACAATGTGTAATTCAAAGTTAAATATATTAAACAATACGATATCAAATAAAATACAACAAATAGTTGAACATTAAATAAAACAATAGCAAACATGATCCATGAAGCTCCTTGTGGCATGCTGCTGCGTATCACCATGGAAAGAATGACTATAGTGAGAACAACGATGTGTCGTTGTTCTAGCAGAACTAGAAGGCCCCGCCTAGGTTCCATCTGTAGCCGGCATGTCCCGGCCACCACCCATAGACTGTGCAGTTGTCTGTGTCTCATCGATGTCCTCCCGACTTTGTGAAGACATGGCCACAAATTTGGTATGTCTAGGCAAGTCATGTGTGGCATGTCTGATGGATTCATGAATCTCATCTAGGCCGCTACCAAACCCGGGTGGCTGAGGAGGGGGGTTTTGGCTCTCTCCTGGGTGCAGGAAGTCCTCTAAGTGGGTTGTGGTGCACCTGAGGTCGATCTTGGGCAGAGCCAAGACTGACACCGTGAAACTCAGTGATGTCAAAATAGTTGACATGGTACCCTAGCTCAAACTCAGCCCACAATTTTTGAGGGAAAATACTGTGGGACCTCCAAATTGTTGCACGAGGGCCTGTCAAACACCATGAGCCACCTCTTTCTCCAGTTATCTCTCCATGGCTGGTTAATGCACCAGTCCATGCAAACCCGAGGCCTCGTCACAGCTGGTGGCTGTCCTGTCGAGGGAACTATGAACTTGCTATACAATTGGGCTTTGGAGATGTTGAGGTCTTTTATCTGCTCTTTGGACAACCCAGTGGAGTAGTGTTCCCACATTCGAGCCCTGTATTGGCTCAAGTTTGTTATCTCACTGTGTGCAATATTGATTGATTCAATAATGTTTTGCAGTGATGAAGCCAAGGAAACCCGAGAGGGTTCCTTGGTGCTGTTCAATTCATTACTTAGTGCCCTCAATTGATTTAAATCTTGGTGTAATTGATCTTCAGTGTTTTCATTCGGTTCATTGTCGGTTCCCATGTTGTCTTCTGAAGGTCAGGTTTCATTGGTTTCATCGGATGGTTTAGGTGTGTTTGACATCTTGTTAGGTGTAGATGGCCTGCAATGAAATTTTCTTGGTTTTTTAATGGATTGTAAATTTTAAAAAAAAAAAATTTGAATTGGAAAACAAAAATAACAACAAATTTGTGCTTTGAGGAGCACCTACTTGGAGAAATTGATGGCAAGGAGGTGTAGGGAGATTTGTTAGCGTTAGTGTGCTCCAGGACGCGCTCGGGGGGGTGCCACTGTGCGCTCATGGGATTGTCGAAATGGCAAACCTGTGAGCTCTGTTTTTTTTATAAAAAACAAGGGCGCGCACGCATCATTGTGTGCACGTCATTTTGTGCGTACACGTCAATGACGAGTGCACGCCCCTTTTGTCCTCGTGGACGTTCGATTTTGCCGAAGAAGCGACGCATGCAGGCATTTGGATGCGCATGCACATTGCTTTGTTTTATCCGCTCACACGCTGCTGTTGCAGCCATTTTGGGTACCAGCTTCGTGCGGGTACCCACATCTACATCCCTTGCAAATGAAAACACCAATAGGGATAACAAATTGAGGGAAATGGCGTTGTGAAAATAATCGGTCAAGTTTTGTTGAGTTTCTCTTTAATATGCAGAGCTCCACACATCACCAATCTTGTTGATGTGCACCTAAAAAAAGAATAACACAGTGGTTCCCATCATAGCTACTCAGATGCTTCCATCACAAATGGAGGACGGCTGAAACTGAATAATTGCTTAATCACTCTTAATCATCTTTTCCACTAACTTTCATGGAATTAAAAAATGTTGATAATGTTTTCTCGTTTTGTTTTAGATTAGGGTTAAGGGAGGAGTGTCGTTAATGCTTCCTGGCATGTTGTTAAAAGCATTGAACTTAAACTTCGTGCAAACTTTAAAAACATTTTGCAATACCACCTTTTAGTTCTTTATTCCATCGCATTTTACAGTCAAAATGCTGATAGAAGGGCATTTTGCCCATCAAATTGTAACCCACTATGGTATTAAGAGTGGCAGAAACAGTTAATACTTATAGTTATATTGGTTGTTCCTTCCAGTCACCTACAAACAAGTGGGGTGGGTTGTCGGTTGCTGCTTCTTGGCCATAGCTGCCGACACTTCCAAGCAAAAGGAGTTTCCATGTAAGTAGCTTCCATGTAAGTAGCCATAATCATTGGCCCTCGCAACCTTAATGGAAACTTGCAAGTAGCTATAGCCGTTGGCCCTCTCAACCTTAATGTAACTTCTTAAACCTAACCCAAAACAACACTAATGCAACCTCTTAAACCTAACCCAAAACAACCCTAATGCAACCTCCCTAGAAATATTTAGAGGTTAAATAGATTGTCTGCCACAAACTTTATGGGTTATCCATGCATCAATTAGGAGTTATCCATGCATCAATTACTACTTATAATTGTTTAATATTTCGAATTTGGATCAGTCATTTTCCTATTATTAGCCACGAATTACTAATTATCCATTCATCAGCTACAAGTTATCCATGTATACATCCATATACAATCTTGAAAAAGCATAAGCCTCGTGCTTAATTAATAAAAATAAATCACCTGATTAAGATTCTATTTTACTGTTGTGAGGGCTTTAAGAGTCAACCGCAACCAGGGCAACGGACAACCAGATCGTAGTTAGCTGAACTGTATTCCGTCTCTGGTGTTCAAGTCGTTGGAGATTCAGACCAGTAGATTCAGTTTTTGAAAACCCTCTCAGGCAGGGCTGGAATTTGACGGCCATTTTGCCAGTCAAATACTGCCTATATTTTAAACTAACCGTTAGAAAAATAAAGAAAAAATAAAAAAATTATATATAATGTCAAAACCGTCATTTTTGACCAGTGGTATTTTTCAGTGCTGCTGGTAATTCAGAGCCCAGGGATTCTTGCTTTTTGCTGTACTGCTAGACATGGAAAGCCAGCTAATTTCTACGTACACAATCTAGAAGAACGGCGGGCCTTGACTGACTTGCAATAATCTCAGGAATTGCAGATAAAATGTTGAGCGGCATGTTGTGAACGCGGGTAAGATAATTATCCAATGATCGTAAGAAAGACGGCAAACTTTTGGACGAGACGTTCGCGGAACCTTTCATTTGCATGACCTTGACCACAAAGAGAAGGAATACAAGAAATTAGTGTTACGATTATTGGTATCCAAAGATAATTTGATTCCTTAGCATTTCAAATATTGCAAAATCATTTTGGTAGGATAGTATATGTCGAGGTTAAGAAGATTAACATGATAATCAAGACAGCGATGGCATTGAAATAAGTCGTTGCATGTATCAGTGGTTCAGTGAGTGGAGTTTACCGTACTTACCGTACTTACTTTTCTAAGCCCTCAATTTTCTAACACACATTACCGTATGCCAAGACATATTTTCACTTGTGGAATAACTCCTAATTATCACTTGAATCGGCGCTAAAGCAAATGTGCCTCGGCCTACTGCAAAGATCATCGTCACATGCTCTAAAACCTTCATGGAGGGGCTCGTTATTGACGAGGAGGGGAATCGAACGCGTGAACGGTCGTAGTTAAGTGAACGGTGTCACATTAGGCAATCTACACCTTCAAAATAATTCCGTGCTTTAGAGCAGATGTAATCATGATTTAGCAGATGCAAGTTGTAATCATGAAGGATAGATTCTTTATGGTTGTTCATTCATGATTTTGGTGGTTTTTTTATCTTAATTCCGGATCTATTTAAGAAGGATCAAATCTAAGAGGGATCAAATATATTTTGATGTGTAAATTCAAATACAAAATTGAGAAAAAGTTTGAATTTGATCCCTCTCTTTGATAAATCCTCAATTGAGATTAAATACACAAAAATTTGATTCATTTTATCTTTTTGCGGTACTTAAATATATTTCCAAATGAAAATAAATACCAATTGAAACAGCAAGCGATAACATCCAATCGTGACAAGTAGAGTGTTGGAGATATTAGCTAGCAGTTAAACTCTAGTAACTACCCATATGTGCCAATCTTGCTGGAACACTGCCAGTAAACATCAATTCTCTAGCCATAGTAGCATGTCAATGCTAATTAGGCATGTCAGTTATTGCATTGTAATTTTTTCAATGCAACATTAACAGAATTTCTTTTCTTCTTGGTTTTTCTTTTCATGCACCATTGAGTTGTGTATGATTCTGGTTAGCTAGATCTTCTGTGTAGGCATATGAAACTCTACATGGTATTAGAGCTGAGGTTCTAGGTTCCATTTTCCCAAGTTACCCCGGAGGAAGTGTTGGAGTATCGGTTACACCTCTGAGAATATAATGTGGACTGATCTTCCACACTGAAATTCTTTGACTCGTGTTTAGTTAAAGATGTTTACCAACCAGATTTTGGTGAAATGACAAACCTCTACCGTTTTTGGTGAAATAGCAAACCTTACATTAAAAAAATTGGGTAATCTGAACCGTGACACCCCATCTCCTGCCTACTTACTTTTCAATTGCCATATGAGTGTGGCGGCCAGAGGTGGGAATGGGAGACAGAATGCTGGTCTTTAGAGATTAGAATTTTCGAACCTTGACCGAACAAAAATACTGTACACTGACTACTCAAGTTCAAGTTCAATCTCAATGGTAGACCATGCACACAGGAATGATCCAAGAAAGTTTCCATCGTCATCATAGTCTTAAAATTCCAAATCCATTTGGCTTTCTATAAAGACATGTACTCAATTTTGCAACCTACCATATCATGTAGATAACCTACCATATCTAATTCTACCAATTGTTATACCCATATTCATCAGAGCAGCCTGCATTCCTGCTTGCCAGTTCGATATCCATGAGAGCGGCCTGCATTCCTGATTGCCAGATCATGAGAAACGCCGATAATTATAAGGTATACTATGCTAATTCTTGCAAGCGAGCAACTGTTCTATTTCATTTCACCGGTTTACTGTTGATTGGCAATTTTCCTCTATCAGAGATGCTAGCACATAGATGCAATAATGCTTCTACTTACATCCATGGAAGTACATTTTCAAGCAATTTAAATAAGGTAATGGGTGATCTACTGAAGAATGGACCCCAAACAGGGTTCAACACTTCTTCCTATGGCCAAAGTCCAAACAGAATCTATGGCCTCGTCCAGTGCAAAGGGAACATATCTTGGCAAAGCTGCTCAAATTGTTTAAAGCAAGCAAATGATAGCCTTCGACAACTTTGTGAAAACAACGTAGGTGGTCTAGTCTGGCTGAATCTCTGCTTCCTGCGATACGAAAACTATACCTTCTTCTCAAAGCTAGACACCAATGGGATTTATTCGCAGAGCATTAAGTTTATTAGGACAAGTACTCTAAACAATCTCACTAATTTTGTGACGACTACTTTTGATCTCCTTTCCAAGTTGTTGGACGAGGCTTATGCTCCTGGAAATAAGGGTTTCGCTAAAGGATCCGCTGCAGTTTCTTTTAATGGCACTGTTTACGGTTTAGTTCAGTGCTGGAGAGATTTATCGATCAAGGACTGCAGATCTTGTTTGCAATTCGCAATGCTTAAACTCTACACATGTTGTTCTACGCGCCAAGGAGCTCGAGTATTGTTGGGAAGCTGCACCACCCGATATGAAATATACCCGTTTTTTAATACTTCCGGAATGAGTAATTATACCACTACTGGTCCACCTGCATCCTCTGGCTCCTCTACGGCAAAACCTTCAACAGGACCTGCTCAGACTCCTTTGGTGAATGTAGCTTCACCCACCACGTCAAGTAATGTACAGATAATCTCTTTCTCTTCTGCTGCAATAAGCCTGTCCGAGTTTATACAATTTGATCGTTCCAAACTTTTGTAAATAAAAATACAATATATACCCTTGCAGAAGGTTCCACAAAAACAATTCCCATATTGGGGATCGTAGGAGGCGTGTTTCTAACGTTAGCGATCTGTCTGTTTGCCCTGCGGAGGAAACTTAAATCTGCCATTACACTAACCTGTGCGCAAAATGAAGGTAGAATCTGGAGTTTGATCATTGTTTCACACAAGTAAATTTATGTTATCCAATAAAGCTGTTAAATTCTTATTTACCTTTTCTTCTGCACAGAAATACATGACCCTCAATCGACACTACTCAAACAGAAGCAAATTCTTTTCACCTTAGAAGCACTTATGGTGTCAACAGATAATTTTCATGAAAGCAACAAGCTCGGAGGGGGAGGCTTTGGCTCTGTGTACAAGGTTGTTGTACTTATTATTATTGTTTTTTATAGAAAGGAAAACATGATCTGCATTAGAAAGCACGGATTAATAAACGACATATATTAGCATGGAGACATTCATAGCAAGTTAGCAACCCTAAAGAGGAGAAACATTCATAGCAAGTTAGCAACCCTAAACAGGCATTCCTTGTCACCTGCTCCATATGGGGAGCAGGATAACTGGCAAATGATTTGGGACTTTTTCAATCTGCCTTCAACCCAATGTTTGCTGATATTCAGCCTCAAATCCAAAACTCTTACTGCCCCTTGATTATGCAACATCTACACCTAATATTTGCAATTTGATGCAGTGACCCTCTGCCCTGTAGGGAAAAAAATGAACTCGGTCTACAAAGGTTTCACACTCTCTGTCCAGCACTTGGAACCTCCGTTTTATGGTCTGCCCGACAATGGTTATGTGAAGAAGGAACACAGAAATGCCCTGTTCCACTGAAGCAAAGCTCTATTCTATTCTGCAAGAAAATCTCCACCATCAGCAATAAATGGAACATGACTCTTCCAGCAAAGTCCAAGCATTTGATGCTGATGATGGAGATTCCTTTGCAGAATAGAGCTTTTACTCCAGTTGAACAGAGGATTTCTGTGTTCCTTCATAACATAAACATTCTCTGGAAGACCATAAAATGGAGGTTCCATTTGCTGAACAGAGTCTGAAAATCTTGTCCTTGCATCTCTTTGTAGACAGAGTGCTCTTTTCTCCCAGCAGGACGGAGGGTCACTGCATCAGTTTGTAGACAGAGTGCTCTTTGTTTCCCTGCAGGACAGAGGGACACTGCATCACACTTCCATCAAACGAAAAGAATTTTGGAAGCATTCCATTCAAAACATGTCCTCGAGCTACTTGTTATTTTTTCCCAGGAAGAAAAAGTGTAAAAATGTTAACCTGTTTTCTTACCGCTTTTGTACAGTCTCTATACATAACAGGAATATTTCCAAATACCTTCCGAGCATCTTTACAAAATGACTGCGAATCTTTCCAAAATAAGTTTCGAACATTTCTAAAATATGTAACAGCAAAGCTAATCGTATTGCTATTCTTTCAGGGAAAAACCAGAGACAGGAAAGAAATAGCAGTAAAGAAGTTGTCTGTAAATTCTAGTCAGGGCAACGAAGAGTTTATGAATGAGGTGGAGGCTTTGGGCAATGTTCGACACCGAAATCTGGTCAAGCTGCTTGGGTGCTGTGCCGAGGGACCAGAAAGGCTAATTGTTTACGAGTACTTGCCAAACAAAAGTCTTCACGCCCTCCTGTTTGGTAAGTAGAAGGTTATTTAAGAAAGATGATAACCATTGGATAAAAGATTAAAAGAGATTACGAGGAGTGATTCTAATTATTCAAAAGTTTTGAAAGTTCCCGTGCTTCAATTAATGCAGATCCAGATCATCAGAAGCGGAAATTGCTGGATTGGCAGACGCGCTACAAAATCATAATGGGAATAGCTTGTGGGCTTCGCTATCTTCACGATGAATCAGAGCCTCGAATCATTCACAGGGACATTAAAGCAACCAACATTTTGCTGGATCAGACATTGAATTCCAAGATAGCAGACTTTGGGTTAGCAAGACTCTTTCCTGAGGACGAAAGCTATATCCAAACAACCAAAGTTGCAGGGACATTGTAACTAAACATTTCCCTCTATCCTTCCCCACTACAATTTATCAACAGTTGCCTTTTTTGTAATCTTGTGAGTCTGCCAGCAACACCCCACTTACTTGAAGTATTTCTCATTGGAATATGCAGCGGTTACATGGCGCCCGAGTATGCAATGCGGGGACAACTATCCATGAAAGCTGATGTCTATAGTTTTGGAGTGTTAGTCATAGAGATTGTGAGTGGAAGAAAAATCAGTGATACAGATCTTCCCCAAGAAATTCAAAGCCTGTTAGAATGGGTGAGAATTTAAGTTCAACCTTTTGGCTTCAATAAATTCATGATTCTTTTAAAGAGTGATTTGCTCTGTTATAATAGATATGTCATGCGACCATGCTTTTGATTTTGATGTGATCCAGGCATGGGTATTGTACAAACAAGGGCGTCTTTTGAGTATGGTAGATTCCACAATAAGCGAAACATGTCGGCAGGAGGAAGCTGTAAGATGCATTCACGTTGCCCTTCTATGCACCCAACCTGATGCAGGCAACCGTCCGACTATCGCTACTGTTATACTGATGATCTCCAGTTCTTCTGGTACGTCATTACCAAATCCCCAGAAGCCGGTATTTTTGGAAAATAGTGAAAACAACGAGGGAGGATCCACAGCCCGCAGGACTGACGAGTCACGGACGTACTCAGCGTTGCCTGCCCATACACCGAGTCGTTTGGTTCCTTCTATAAATGATGTCACCATTACTGAATTGGAAAGTAGGTAACTTATCTTCAAAGTTGGTTTCTGGCAGGACTGAAGTTTGGGAAATCCTTGACTGTCAACTTATTTTTCTGTGATGGTTTAGCAGCCATCAATGGTGGAGAGGACAGAGTAACTAATAATCTACCTATGGAGAATGTGGATTTGTTTTTCTTAAAACATTTATTGGTTGTAAAAGTTATGAACATTAGTATATAGAACTACAAGGTTGACACAAAAAATCTTAGCCCATAAAGTTTTAGATCCCAAAAAAACTGCTCTGGATTGTCTAGATCTCAAAAAACTGCTCTGGATTGTCAAGTTTCAAAGGTAGTTAGCCATTAATTGTAAGAGGGGTTTTTGAATGTGACAGTATTTTAATGTTGGAATACAAATGATGCCTATAATTTGTTCTTAAACTTTCTCAACAGCATCATAAAATTGGCATAAGCTTAATGTCATTCAAATTTAAATTGAACAAACAGGAATCCCACCGTCTGCTAAATTGAAAAAGATTTAGCAGAAGGTGGGATTCGCTGGAATTTCGAAGAATTTTCAACGGAATTCTAGGGAAAAAAGGTAAATTGCAGCCCTTTTGCTCTTGAGCAAATTCATTAATAACATCCCAGTGCAGTGACCGTCATTTTACCTTTTCAGAAACATGATATATGATGATGAATATTTTGGAAAAAAGACGTTTGTGAGATTCTAAATATCAATGTCAAGACACTGTATCACGGCCCATTTTTATTATCCATAACCTTTGAAGGTTTTCTTTATGAACTTTGATTTGCTATATAACAAAATGGCAGCATCTGTCAACTTTATAGATATCTCATTTAGTTGGAAATCAATCAATATTATATAACTGTTCTGTTCTGGAGCCCTGATAAAGCAAAAACATGTTCAACTGATAAAGAACAATATGTATTCTGAGTAAAGAAACTGTATATGATCTTGATATATTGATCAAACAAAATGTATTCTGAGTAAAGAAACTGTATATGATCTTGATATATTGATCGAACATAGACTTCTTGTTGTTTTACTTTTGTTTATCATTTTCGGAGGAGAACCAAGCCTTCCTTTCACAAAAAAATTATCCTGAACAAGTCCGATTTGTTTTCAAATTTGAAAAAATAATGGATTGATGATTTACTGAAGTCCTTTTGTTTTGACACCTTAAAATAGAATATAATCGGTTGGTATCTAGAATATAATTTTGGTAGCAAAGTTAGTTTTGTTATATTTATATGTGTTTATATTTTAGAATTTTGGTAGCAAAGTTAATTTTGTTATATTTATAGGTGTTTATATTTTAGAATTCGGGGTGGACTACCATCTATGATTTTCCTATATTAAAGGAGGATGGAACAAGTGGACTGTACAGATTAATTTTATTGGCGTTGTTCAAAACTTGAAATAAACAATTTTTAATATATATAAAATAAGTGGTAGCTGATGCATGGATACTTCGTACCTTGTGTATGGATAACAGATAGTGACAAACCCTATTTAATTAAAGAAAGTAACAGATAGTTGAGATATAAAGCATAGATAATAGATAATTACAACTAAACATGGAATACAAAGCACTAATAAATTGTTCATAGCACTTAATTTCCACAAGTTAAATGACTATGTTAACTTATAAAAAACTTAAATTAACATTAAACCTTACATTAATTTTATTAATATAACTTTTACTGTTATGATGTTATGATTGACATGCAACCTGATCCTTAATCCTCATCACTCAGATCCATCCTTGATCCTCTATCACTCAAATCCATCTTCATTGACTCAGCCTATCTCCTTCTTGTTCTTGCTTTCAATACCGAGGAAATCCATGGTTACATCAACGCTTCCCACCATCAAATTTATCCCATGGGACTACGATGAAATGCCCTATCACTCAGATCCATCCTTCATTAACTCAGCCTATTTCCTTGTTCTTGCTATAAGGTTTTGATAAAGTTATTTATTGTTACAAGTGGTAAGTTTTTATTAAATGTATCTTTAAATATTAAACATTACAGAGAAGAAATTTTAATGTTTTTATTAAATGTATCTATAAATATTAAACATTACAAACATTACAGAGAAATTTTAATGGTAAAGATTTTTTTTAAGTCATCATATGGTTTCGTTTATTTTGATTGAACCATATTTTATAGAATGATAAGTATGATAATTGTTTATTAAAAAATAAAATTTTGATTTATTGAAATTAATAAAGATTAATTTAGAATTAATTAATTTGTTTTTATAATAAAAAAATATGGGAAATAAATTTCTTAGTTCTCTTTCATTTTTATGAGTTAATATATTTTAAAGATTCAGAATACACAGACTTGTGTAGGATCCAGGCTTAAATCAGCTATATTAATATATATTATTTTCTTTAATTGTTTTTTAGGACTGATCTTCTGTTTCATTGACTGTATTAACTGGTATGGGACTTTGCTACTCGTGCTAGTGGTGGTTTTAAGTCGACAGGCTACATCTCAATCTGTGTCTGGAAATTTGCGAGGTGCTGGCATAAGTTCGCCCTTGATGATTGAGCCATAATTTATTCAATATGAATGAAGAAGAATGTTTTCGTTAAAGAATGACACACTCCATGAAAAACTTAAGACTTTAGATGCACCAATCTCACGCAAATCCAGCTAAATACAATTTGAACCTTCCTGCATACTTTGTGAAGGCCAAAAACAGAAATAGATGGTTGATAGTTTGTAGATTACTCTGACAAAGGGGGCACCTAAAAGGCCCATGGAATCCTCTCTTACTGAGATTGTCTCCGATGAGGACTTTGCAGTGGATTAAAGTCCAGGTGAAAAAATTGATTTTAGGAAGTCTAAAGGGGTCCCATACCCACTTCCAAAGATCTTTTCTGGCTTCATCATGAATATGCAGAGCTTTGTAACCGAGAACTACTGTGTAAGACCCTGTAGGGCCCCAACCCCGCTCGTCTCTGGCCATTAGATGTAAGGGGGCACATCCTTTCAGGCTTTTGATAAGCCTGGCTTTGGCTGTCTCAAGATGTGGTGGAATGGCTACATTTTTCCAGCTCTGCCAGTTACCATGCGTGTTCCAGCTGTTAAAGTCTTTAAGAGTAAAATATGTCTATTTTCCTTCCGTTGCCTGGTACCCAATATAGATCTTTATTCTAACTTGGTATTTATGACCTCTTTATATTACATTAAATTTTTTATTCTCAAAATTTTCATTGTATCATCATTTTCCTTTAAATTTAGATGTTATAGTACTTTTAATAGCATCAATATTGTTAAAAGAAATATAATCATTTATCTTCCAATGGTTAAACCAAGAATCTACATCTTTAGTCTCCATGTACAGATTTTGCACTTTGGTACTTACGTGTGATGCTATATTGTGGACTACTTGTATGTCATATCCATGCATGCCCCAAAAATGATGACATGAATATTTCTCTATCATCTTTTTGTGTTGAACCACCTTTCTTGAGTTCCCTTGTCTTGGCTTAGATGTGCATCCTCTGGACACTCACTTTCTCTATGTGCTGGGGTTTCAATCGTGCAATTTTTCCCTGGATACCTCACTTTAGGGCAAATTTTCCTCACCTTAAAAGCACTCATAGAATCAACTCAATTTTTCACTTAGAAACAACCTTGGAATAGGAAGCTTTGGATACATGTATACAAGGTATTTTGTAATTTTTATTTTTTTTTGAAAATAAACATCATCTAGATGCATACGTTCATATATATAATAAACAAGTTGGTATCAATTAACAAAACAAATTACACACACATATGTGGAAAGAAACACCGAGAATAATATGTAAACTTCCATGGATATTCCACGGAAAAGTTCATCACAACAAATCTTCTAATCTTCTATAATCTCTTATTATGAAGTGTTTTACTTTAGATTGTAAATTTAGTGTTACTTACTTAATGCCGAAATAAACTAGAATGAATTGAATTTGAAATGAAAGAAGAAAGCAAATAATAAACCATCCACAAAATAAACACAAGATGTACCCTGGGAAAACCCAATATAGGAAAAATTGAACTATAAGGTGAGGCCTATGCTTCGCTCTTTTCTTCTTAGCTATGAAATGGAAATACAAAGAAAATGGCACTCACTATCGAGTTTCCATAAACACTATGGCCAATATGGCTACTAAAGGATCTTATACTTCCTCTGTTTTGCTTCAATATCCCACTCCTAGATGCTCTGCTCAAAATGGAACAATAAACAATACAATAAGAATGGAACCCTTTCTTTTCCCATTGACCCAATATTTAACATAGTCTGATAGTTGTCTAGGGTTAGGGTTAGGGATTTTACATGACTGAACCCCTAATTAATGTTAGGGTTTTGAACCCTATAGAATCTTCTTGAAATTCCACAAATGAATAGCTCCAAATGTGTGAGTAATGTGAGCTAACATGGAATCCATTTGTTCTCATGGTAGTCAACATGATAGGTCAAATTGTGAGAGGCATAACTTCCACATACAAACTCTGATTGAGGTAATTTTTGCAACACTGAAAATATATCGATGTGTCAAATAATAAGAAGGGTTTGTGAACTAATATTGCACATTTTAAACCCTAAAAAATTCCATTTAATGCCTCAAATAGGATCTAGAAGGTTTTAGGTGCCAAATCACTAAAGTGGAACATGCCCATAACATGGGCCCTATGGGCCAATACCTCCAATTTTTGGACCTAGAACGTACCAAATTAGATGACAAATTATATAATGGTCCATTCTAGATCGTACCTCCCCATTTAGGAAGGCTTTTGGTACTTGAAATGTTTTACAGGAGGAGATGAGGAAACTTTTCCTCTACCTTCTCCTTGGAGTATCATCTTCCCTTGCTTAGAAGTTGTCCTTTCAACCCAACCAACAAAAGTTCATATTGCCCCCTTCTATTTGTTTTAGACTTTTTCTACAAAACAATATCTTCCACTAACTCTCCTTAAAATTTATATGCTAAGTCTTCTATGGTAGGTAAGACTTGTTCATTAGTTTCTTGGTCAAATATGGAAGGCTCATAGGGTTTTAGATTCTCCACATTCAATATTCATTCATAGAGTTTTATATTCTCCACATTCAATATTCATTCCTAGAGTTTCCTATGCTCCACATTCATAAAGTTTCATATTCTCCACATTCATAGAATTTCATATTCTCCACTCCTTCTTGTTGTCCATTTACAACATCTAAGGGTGAAGGTGGAAAATGCCCAAAGCAATTTTCAAAATGGACATACTTGTAGAAGTGTGGACTGCCCTATTATAAGAGTGTTGAATGTAAACCAAATTTTCATCCCAGGTCCTTGGTTGCTTCTGATTTTAACTCCTACAAATTTGAACCATTGTCTTGTTCAGTACTTATGTTTTCCCAACTGTCTATGGATGGAAATTATAGACTTCTCTTAAACTTAGTATCCATTTTCTTCCATAGTGTTTTCCAAAAGGCACTAAGAGATACTGTATCTTTATATGAGATAATGATCATTGGTATCCCAAAGTGCACCAGACCTTTTGAAAGAACATATTTGTTACATTTTTCATCTCAGTGGTATTTTTACAAGGCATGAGAATATACATCTTGCTAAACGTGTCATCTACCATAAATATATAGTCACGTCCCTTCCTTGTTCTTGGAAACCACCCACGAAATCCATGGAGATGCTCTCACATGGTATAGTAGGTACATGTAAGGAATGGTATAACACTTTCTTTCTATTAATAGGATTGCTAATCAAACAAATTATGCATCCTCTAATAAGCCGAGCTACATGTTCTTGCATTCTAGGAAAATACATGTATACTTCTTTAGGTTGGAAATAGTGTTCCCAACACCAAAATTCCTAGGAACTTTGGAGGTGTGAACCTCTTTGATAAGCTGCAACATTTCACCTTTAGGAACACAAATATTGTCAATCTTATAGAGAAATCAATCCTATATATGATAGCCAACCTTACTATCACCTTCTCCTACATGAACTCAGCCTTGTACTTGCGGAAACACCTCTTTAAATCGTCATTTTATGTGTATGCCTCTTTGTATGAATCATGGGTGAAAGGAACCATGTGCATAAGAGTTCCCAAAGCTATGATTTTTGATTGGGTGGACTTGAAAACATGTCTTCTAACTTATTAGTGTTTCCCTTCTTATATTTGATGATTAGATAATATTGTTGTAGAAATCCCATACTCTTGTACTATCTAGTTTTTTGAAGCTTACTATGGACTTGCAAATACTGTAGTGGTCAATGATCAATGTGGATTATGGTTTCCTTTCCCATAAGATAGTTCTTCCATTTCTTAATGGAATAAACTAGAGCATACAGTTCCTTGTCATATGTACAGGGTAGTTTAAGAATCCACTATGAAACATCTCAGAATGATAACTTACCAACTTACCTCCCTACATCAATATTGATCCTATAACATACCTTGCATATGTCTCCACTTCAAAATGCTTGCAAATTAGGAAATGCAAGAATTAGTGCTTGATAAATCTTTTATTTCAGCTCATCAAACTCTTTATGTTGATTATTTATACACTAGAAACTCTTGTTGCTTGATGTTATGGCATGGAGAGATGCAACCAAAACTAGAAATGATGTTATAACCTTTAGTGGGTACTATGTTGCCCCAAAAAATATTATAACTTTAATGGCATTCGTAGGATTTGGCCACTTTAGAATGGCCTCCATCTTTTCGGGATCTGTATTGAGTTCCCCTCCACCAATTGCCTACCACAAGTACACTAATGACTGGTAAACAATCTCACATAAATCTTAAGGTTTTCCACCAGTTGATGTTTTTTTCGGGTCTCAAATACCTAGATGAGATGTGATATATTCTCTTTCTGGGTAGAGCTATAAACTAATATATCATCTAAGTAAACTATTACAAGTGAATCTAGGAAGGGATGCAATACAACATTCATTAAATGCATAAGTCTTGTTGGTGCATTACATAATCCAAAAGGAATTACCATGCATTCATATAAAGCTTGGAATATCTTGAAGTCTCTTAGGTGCTTTCTTCTTTAACTCATACCTAGTGGTATCCTGAATTGAAATTCAACATGGTGAAGTACTTGGCATGCTACAATTAATCTAGAAAGTCATCTATCCTAGAAAGAGGGTATCGATTCTTGAGGGTGATCTTATTTAAATATCTGTAGCCTATGAATATTTTCCAAGTCCCATTCTTCTTGGGTATTATGATGACAAGTGATCCACAGGGTGAGGTATTTGGTCAAATTACTCCCTTCTTTAATAATTATTACAATTATTTCCTCAGTTCATCTACTTCCAAAATGGATTGTCTGTATAACCCAATGTTTGACAATGGGGAGTCAAGTAATAACTATATCTTGTGTTCTGCTTCCCTCTTATGTAGTAACCCTTTAGGATCTCAAAACACTTCTTTAATTTGTATGCCTACAAAATCTCCTCCAACTAATGTTTTTTCTATTTAGTACATCATTCTAAAGATGAGTTTATTTTGACTTATTCATCTCCTAGTTGATTCTATCTTAAAAAGAGTAATACAAACTTCCTACTTGAACTAATCAATTTCTTGGCTTGGTTAACACTTACTAGATAAATCTTGGATTTACCTTTGTGTGCATTGATGATGAAGGATTTCCCATCATTTATCAATTAGTACTCGTTTTCTCTCCTTAGGAAGTTTCCCATCCCTCATATACATGTAGGGGATTCTAAACACTACACCACACACATCAAGTGGTACCGCATCTACCTTCACTTCATCAATATAGTTTTCTCTTACAACAAATTTAGTATTAAAATTATTACTGAACTTGAGCTCTAAAGCCTTATTTACCCAACTGTTGTGGCCACAACATCCCTCCTACTTTTTATTACTTTGGGATAGAAAAGCAGGGACCCCCCATGGTAAATTTTTGGTTTCCTGAAGTGCGACCTAGATTGATGTATGAACAATGAATAACCTAAACGAAGCTTGAATATTGGAGTGTCTATTGATACCTTCATGATGATTTTTGTCAATTGTCACTATCATTCTCGAATGAGTAATCCGAACTATTGGATCTAGTTGTTTTACCCTCTACTAGAAACGTGCTTTGATGCGACTAGTTGAAGTGTCAGTTTATTGATCATGTATGGTTATCTCGAGTCTTCTATGCATAGTTCCCAACCATCATCTCCCAATATTTTCCTTCAACCTCGCCTTCCAAGTTTAAACACTGCATGGAAACAATCAAATCAGGATAAGCCACTCTACCCCGATCTATGTCGTGACCTGATGATTTCCCTCCTATATCTATCACATCATTGGAATTTTTTTTTCACTAATCATTGAATCCTTGCATGAATAGATCAATGCATTTCGTAACTTCATCCAAGTTGTGACTGACAGGTCTCATGAACCATAAGCTTTCTCCTTGTATCTCATGTCATAAGTGCTTTTTTCTTGGACTAAGATTCTCTCTCAACTTCAACCATCTTTTTATGATGTTTTTTATTCACTAGTTGATTTAGATTCGATTTCTATAGCAATTCAATTTTTTCGACAGCTGTCAAGAGTGATGCGCACAAGTTGACCAATTGGCCTAGTTCGAGGGTTGAAATCTTTTAATAGGTAATGGTTAGTGTTAATCCCTACTAACGAACTGAATTCCTATATAACATAGATCGTGGGGAAGTTGATGGAATTAATTTTTAGCAAGCCAATTGCAAGAACGATACATCGAATTCCATTAAAAAATGTTTGTGCGTATTTTTGGGGGTTGATGAAAATGATAATTTTGTCAATGAAATCAGCCATATTTGACGAGCTTGTCATTACAAATCCAATGCAACTTGCAAAATTTGATTATGATCTCTGAAGCGCCAAAATGCCTCTTATGATTTCCCAGCGAATTTAGTCATTGATCTTCATCGTTTGGAAAGCTAACCTATCGCGAAGAAATCTCTCATGTCGTCACACTCTAAACCTTCAATAAATATTGTGTCTCCACTATTTACTGGATTAAACTTATCTATAAATCCTCAAAGGACTTGGGATTTAAAACAAAACAAATACAATATATATATATATATATATATATAACCCCTCCCCCTTTCTCATTTTTCACATGGGATCATTAAGGAATGCATAAGGTTTTAACAATAACTTACAAGCTCCTTATTAAAACTCAAACTAAGATGCATAACACACTTTCCATCATTCTATCTTATTGCTTAATCCTCTACAGAGTTGGATTTGCAAAAATTACGTAAATGTCATGTCCCAAAAATTTTCATTGGGTCACAATGGCCTAAGCCCCTTGGCCATATTCATGATAGTTTGTCAAATTGATGCTAAGGGTCAAATAATTTCAAAGCATGATGTCCAAGTTAGTAATAATGTAAAATTAGATCCAAATGGACATGGTGGGTCACATTAAGAGAAAATTCTCAATTGCAATATTCTCATCCAAATGAACTATCATGGAGGAAAATTATTAGTTCCCTAGGTTGGGGGTGGAAGCATTAAAAGTTGGAGTAAAGGAGCTACAAGACCCAAAATGACCTTAGACATACAAATTCACATTAAAGGGGTCAATTAAATAATAATAAAAAGAAAATAAGGTGGCATTGGATCATGAGGGCACATAAGAGGTTGTGGGACCCACATGTGGCAAGATTCACCACTACACTTGGCATGACTCTCTCACCAATTTGAGTTCAAGATGAAGGGTAACATACTTGGGGGATTTTAAGAGGTATTATTCATGGCATGAATCATGTAAGTTCGAATTGGAGTGGAGGAGTAACTCCCATGGAAGAGGAAGAGGCATCTTAGAAGAATTGTGACACTTGGATCTAGATTCCCTAACTCCTATGAAAACAATGATGAAGATTCTATGACACTTATGAAAATGTTCAGACCTAATTGATGACATATGACATATATGAAATGTCAGGGCTAAAAATATCCTCCAAGAGGGCACACAATGGGATTTATGGAAGCCAAGGTTCGCCCATTAGAATTGATGGAAGAAGAGAGCTAGGAAAAGTTGGATAAGTGGAATTCATGGGAATATCTCCCTAACTCAAGTTGGGATCAGTCTCTTGGATGAAATTAGAGCTAAGGATTCCTTGGGAGTTTAATAAAAGACAAGAAGAAATAAGGAGACTAGATTTTGATCATTTCTCATTTTGCAAATTGGAGAGCATAGCTTGTCCATGCAAGTTGAATGTTTATTCTTCTTGCCTTAGTACCAATTTCGAGGGTGCAATATTCTCATCCTAATTGGAAATTGGAGAGGCCATTCAGACCTTTCATTGGAGCTGCATGAATTCATTTGTTACAGGTTGAAGCTACATGGCTTCTCATGACCATGTCTTCTTCAACTTGTCCCCACATCTCTCTCATTTTTCTCTTCGTATTCTTGCTCTTGGAGGAAGGGCGCACATGGTGAGATGTTGATATCTTTGGGGAAGTCTAAGGGGCCCCATTTATTTTTAATGTGATGTATACAATTTGTGTTTGATTCTCATATGAACCTCAGGTTGAATATCCAAGTGAAATGGTGTCATTTTCCCCATAGCTTTTGCATAGCGCACTTGTTGCATATGGTTAGTGAAGGACTATTATTTTGACTTCATTGACATGTTATCTACTATATATATCTGCATTAATCATATCATGAGAGCCACAACTCTAAATACTATGTATTTCAAGTGATATTTACATTCAAGGAAGAGATTCGAGCCATTTTCCCCATAGCATTTGCTTAGTGATTTTGGAATGGTATTGTACCTGTTTTATATCAGAGTTTGCTGAGTTATTTATCATGTTATGAGATTCATATTAAGTTACTTTGATGGCCCAAATGATGTGTGAATAACTCTGAAGTGTTACTATGGTTTATGAATAAATTTGAGACTCCTTGCCCACCAATTTCACCTCAAAAACTAGACTCTAGAAGTTGTTGTTCATTAGGATGCCAATTCGACCCTAAAACCAAACCTAATGTTGCGCATATATTGTTCCTAATGTCCTATAATATATCCAATTCTTAGATCAATAATTTTTAAAGGCCATACAATGTTTGGAATAACATCTAATGGCAGACCTAGGGGGGATCTCCACTTCTCAAATTAACTAGTCTTGTTCCGAAACTTCTTCCCATGCAATTTGTAGAACATGGATGGGTATATCAGTTGTTTGGATGTCTGATAGGTGTTTTAATATTACCTATTCCCCATCAATACCTTCCTCCCCAAATTCAAAATCATTTGGAGGTGTTTGGAACCAGTTGCAAACAAAACCCTAGAGTCAAAACAAGGTGAATCCAAGGGATTTCCTTGGAAGGGACATTACAGTGGTATTAGAGCATGGTCCTTTCACCTTTGCATTAATATCATACATTGAAGAATAATTTTCAGCCATGTCTTACTGTTATGATGAATCCTATGAGTACAATGCTTATGAGCAATATGAAGAAGAATGTGAATGGTATGAGGAAGAGGTGCCATCATGCAACACTTCTTACAATTTCATAAGGAATGAGGGTTATTCTTATGACCTTGAAGCTGATGAAGATGAGTGTGTCACACTACCAAAGGACAATTCTATGAATGAATTACAAATATTGAGAGCAACATGTAAAACCTTGCCCCAACAATATCAGGCATATCGTGATCTGTATAAGGGAGATACACAAAATACCATTCCTTTTGAAGACTTTGTTGATTAGGTGTTTGAAAATAGGCCCAAAATGAAGATGTGGAGTTAGTGAAAAAAATTCTATGCCCTTCTTGCAAAATACCTTGGAGAGAAAATCATAAATGTTTGAGTGAAAAGGAGGAGACCCATGAGCCACCTAGTGTTGAAATATGTAAAGCAAAATAAGCATTACATGAACAGGGTCGAAAGTCACTCCCAAGTGACTCTAAAAAATATGAAGAAACATCATATGAGCATGAAGAAAAGTTACATTCTAAGACACACTCTAATTTGGAGATGAATCAAAGAGCATCTAATGATGGATGCTTGAACTATAAAGGAGTACCTACTGATGGGTGCTCACACCTCTATGTTGGTGACATAGAGATCACTTTTGAAAGTGTTGTCGCAATCCAAATTTCCATTAAGCATGAAAATGAAGGCCTTGTAGCAGTTGAAGAAGAACCAATATCAACTTCCTCATCACAATTTGAGCTTAATGAAGTTGGTCCAAGTAGAAAGTACAAAGAAGAGGAGGTCCCTCTACAAGAGCCTCTTTTTCTTGAAGGGTCATTAAAGATGAATGAAAAGAAGATCCAAGAGACCCTTAGCATACTCCATGACACTCAAGAATTGGTGTCAAATTCTTGTTGGAAAGTTTCTTCATTGAAGGATCCATCCTTCCTTGAAGACATGTAGAAGGTTCAAAGAGCAATGTGCAACATCGAAGGTAATTTCATGTCCTTTCTTTTTGATAGAAATCATTTGGTTGAGCTTAATGAATGGTTACATGGAGCATACTTGAATAATAATGAGGATATTCATAAGCTCAAAATGCAAAATGAGCAACTTCTTGATAGGTTGTAAGATACTTGTTCTTCCTCCTATGTTTCAGATTGTCAAAAGGTAGATTGCTTGGAGGATTCTCATGACATGATGGATCATGAGAAACATGGAAAATTCAAGGTGCTTGATGTGTTTGAAGATGAGCTTGATGAGAACCAAACACTTGTTGTGGTGGAAGAGGAACTTGGGTTGCCTCTTGGAAATGGTTACACAATTTTTGAAGAAGTTTATGATTCCACTACCTTCGAACCAACCTATGAGGAAATTTTTTCCCTTTTGAGGGAGGTGCATGATCCTACCCTTATGGAACCTACACATGATGACACTTTTGCATATTTTGATCATTTGGGTCAGTTGGCTCATTCTCCTACATCCTACACTTCCATATTTTGCAGCATTCATCCTAATGAAGTATGGGTGAAAAGTTCCTTTTTTTATGGTGCCACATGAGGAGTATGAAACTCCTATATCTCCTTTGGATGATGAAATGATTAGAGCACTTTCTTATTATTTAAATTTGTAGCAACATCCTTTGTTATATTATGATGATACATATCTACATGGATGCACTTATGATGTTCACTTGAGTCACTTGAAGACTCGTGATTTTCCTTGCTCCTTGCTTAGTTCAATTGATGTTGGAGGAACTTCATCCAATACTTGGGTGAATAGATATATAATTGGAGAAAATTCTTCTTGGAAGAAACATCCTTTGTTATTTCTTGATGATGCACATATACATGGATGCACTTATGATGTTCACTTGAGTCACTTGAAGACTCGTGATTTTCCTTGCTCCTTGATTAGTTCAATTGATGTTGGAGGAACTTCATCCAATACTTGGGTGAAGAGATATATAATTGGAGCAAATTCTTATTGGAAGCAACATCCTTTTTTATTTCTTGATGATACACATATTAATGGATGTACAAATGGTACTTCTGTGAGCCCTTTGAAGGATCATTGTTTTCTTTGTTCCCTACTTGGTTCAGATTTTAATGCAGATTATTCATTCACTTCTTGGATGAAAGAACACGGGGCTAATTATTTAGATGCATCTTACATCCTTTTGGAGCAGCATTATATGACATGGTATCCTCACCTATGTCATTGGAGCATATTTGATTGGTCACCTGATGCTTGTATGTACTTGGAAAATGGTGGTCTCCTTACTTGGAGGTATAAGTACTTTTATGATTCTTTGATGAGGCACCTCCTTGATGTACATTTTTATTATGTTGTTATGTACTTTGATGATCTATATTTTGTACTTATGATGTTTGGAAGAATTCATACAAGGAAATGGGATCTAGGAATTCTCTTGCATGATGGTATGGGTTGGAGAGCACTCCTAATTGTTGGAGTGCTATACAAGCAATGGGAGCCTAAAATAAATTTTAGTCTCATTGGTTTCAAATTTTTGGGGAAACAAGTATTATGGGAGATTGGGTCCCCACCTAATAAGGATATTGTAATGAGAGTAGTGCAGCAGCAGGCATGGTGGTTCCTCTCTAAAATCTTCATAGAATCTTGAAGACTCAAAGTTGGGCAACTCAGTGGAAACTTCAAAGAATTATATAATGGTATCAGAAAGGGTTTCCAAAATATGAAAGAGGTAAAGAGTAATTGTGCAATATTTGTTTTGATGGATTTAATTAATATTTTGGTGTTTAGTGGTGATGTCACAGGGGTATCAATATGAAAAATAAAATCCACATCTCCTTGCTTTTGGAAACATACAATTGTAGTGCATGAGTGCCACTACTCAAAGTTTTAGAAGAGAAGTTTTGGAAAGAACGTAGGTTCTTCAACATCCATGTTTGAAATTGTTTACAAGGACAAGAAATATTGGGAGGGGAGGATTTTTCTTGTCCCCAAATTTTTCGTTGGGTCACAATGGCCTAAGCCCCTTAGCCATATTCATGATAGTTTGTCAAATTGATGCTAAGGGTCAAATAATTTCCTAGCATGATGTCCAAATTAGTAATAATATAAAATTAGATCCAAATGGACAAGGTGGGTCACATTAAGAGAAAATTCCCAGTTCAAATTTTGTAATATTTCCATCCAAATGAATTATAATGGAGGAAAATTACTAGTTCCCTAGGTTGGGGGTGGAAGCATTAAAAGTTGGAGTAAAGGAGCTACAAGACCCAAAATGACCTTAGACTTACAAATTCACATTAAAGGGGTCAATTAAATAATAATAAAAGGAAAATAAGGTGCCATTGGATCATGAGGGCACATAAGAGGTTGTGGGACCCACATGTGGCAAGATTCCCCACTACGCTTGGCATGATTCTCTCACCAATTCGAGTTCAAGATGAAGGGTAACATATTTGGGGGAGAGTTTAAGAGGTATTATTCATGGCATGAATCATGTAAGGTCGAATTGAAGTGGAGGAGTAACTCCCATGGAAGAGGAAGAGGCATCTTAGAAGAATTGTGACACTTGGAGCTAGATTCCCCAACTCCTATGACAACAATAATGAAGATTCTATGACGCTTATGACAAAGTTCAAACCTGATTGTTGAAATCTAGCATATATAAAATGCCAGGGCTAAAAATAGTCTCCAAGAGGGCACACAAGGCGAGTTATGGCAGCCAAGGTTCCCCCATTCGAATTGATGGAAGAGGAGAGCTAGGAAAAGTTGGACAAGTGGCATTCATGGGAATCTCTCCGTAAATCAAGTTGGGATGAGTCTCTTGGATGGAATTCGAGTTAAGGATTCCTTGGGAGGTTAATAAAATACAAGAATAAATAAGGAGACTAGCTTTTGATCATTTCTCATTTTGCAAATTGGAGAGCATAGCTTGTCCATGCAAGTTGAATGTTTATTCTTCTTGTCTTAGTACCAATTTTGAGGGTGCAAGATTCCCATCCTAATTGGAAATTGGAGAGGCCATTCATACCTTTCATTGGAGCTGCATGAAGTCATTTGTTACAGGTTGAAGCTACAGGGCTACTCGTGACCATGTCTTCTTCAACTTGTTCCCACATCTCTCTCATTTTTCTCTTCATAATTTTTAATGTGATGTATACACTCTTTATTTGATGCTCATATGAACCTCAGGTCGAATATCCAAGTGAAACTATGTGTAAATGCCAAACTATGTAAGAATAGTGCCATTTTTCCCATAGATTTTGCATAGCTCACTTGTTGTTGCATATGGTTAGTGAATGATCGGTATTTCGAATTCATTGACATGTTAGATGTTGTATATCTCTGTAATAATCATATCATAAGAGACACAGATTTAAACACTATGTATTTCAAGTGACATTTACATTCAAGGAAGATATTCGAGCCATTTTCTCCATAGCATTTGCTTAGTGATTTTGGAATGGTATTGTACCTTTTTTATATCAGAGTTTGTTGCGTTATTTATCTTTTTATGAGCTGAATATGACGTTACTTTGATGGCCCAAATGATTTCTGCAGACCTCTGAAGTGTTACTATGGTTTATGAAGAAATTCGAGACTCCTTGCCCACCAATTTCACCTCAAAAACTAGACTCTAGAAGCCGTTGTTCATTAGGATGTCAATTCGACCATAAAACCAAATATAATGTTGCACATATATTGTTCCTAATGTCCTATAAAAGATCCAAGTCTCATACCAAGAATTAGTGAAGGTCGTATAGTGTTTGGAAGAGCATCTAATGGCAGAACTAGGGAGGATATCCACTTCTTAAATTAACTAGTCTTGTTCTGAAACTTCTTCCCATGCAATTGGCAGACCATGGATGGGTATATCAGTTGTTTGGATGTGTGATAAGTGTGTTAATATGTCCTATTCCCCATCAATACCTTCCTCCCCAAATTCAAAATAATTTGGAGGTGTTTGGAACCAGTTGTAGATAAAACCCTAAAGTCAAAATAAGGTGAATCCAAGAGCTTTCCTTGGAAGGGACATTACAGTAAATGAGAAGAGAAGGTAGCATGCCTTCACTTGATTCAATATTACAAACATCATTTAAAACTAAAGTATTAGATGGTGTTTGTGGTGTTGGCATGTATCTTATGATTAGAAGAAATTATATTCTTCACTTGTGGGTGGGGTTGGTTTTGGAACAAAGATAAAAGCCGAGCTTTTGGTTCTTTGGGGACTTTTATGGATGGCAGGAAAAAAATGGACTCTTAATTGTACAGATTGTTGGTTAGTTGAAAATTGTGTTTGACTGGATGATGAGCAAGGTAGATCAAAGCTGAATGTTATTCACCTACATCATTGGGATGATAGAGTATTGGAGTTAAAGTCTCTTTTAAACCATATTTCATTATCTCATATCTATTGTGAGTTCAACTATGAAGTTGATAGATTGTCAAAGAAGGCAGTTGGTGTTATGGATGATCGTAATACCCCAATTTTGACCCTTATGAAATATTGGCTTTTAATATAAATATTGTATACATGCGATGTATGTTTCCCTAGCGTGGAGCTCAAGGCCAAGGTCCTGCTAGTGTATGTTTGGATTTTATTTAAAATGGATAAGTATTTGATATTTTATTACCCCTGAGCTATTAAGCCATGGAATATTGTAAATGATGTAAATATTTGATATTGCAATAAAATACCAAAACTGGCTATGGGAGCAACGAATAAGAAGGGGCCATGTGTATTCCACTAGGGAGTGGTGAGGGGGTTGTGGGAATGAACCATATGCTGCCAAATGTCATCTTGTGAACCCATTTGACTTTCCTTGCTGACATTTAATTCTATTGTAAGGAAGTTGTTGAAGAGTTCAGTCCATGGCTTTAATGGAGTATGGGCAACCCATAAATTCGTATAGCAGGTATGGGCTTTGATTTTCTTATACCACAAGTCACTCTACCTCATGGGAATTGGTTCTTCCTCATTCCCATTCCATTGTGGAAGATCCCAACATGATTTTTCATCCATTACACATGCCCAACAGTGAGGAAAAACCAGAAATCACAACTTCGCAAGAACCCACGTTTTGAAGAGCCATAAGTGCCCAGAATTTGGTATTGATAGTAAAATCCAATGGGGAATCCATAGATACAAACCTTGGGGCGAATTTGAGAGCATTAGATACCCTGAAATCCATAGAAAAACCCAATTTTTATAGCCCAGAAGTCTAGTGACGGGATTGAGTTATTTGATCACCGAATTGAGAAATTCCAAGTGTGAATTTCAGAACAGAGGTTGGGAATGCTTGATAAACCTACTGAAGGATGGAATCTCAAGGATTTAGCAGCTTGGACCTTTCTATGCCCATCCTGAAGAGCACTGGAGAGAAGGGATGCCTGAGGGACTGTGCAGCAGAGAAGGGGACCTTCTTTGTGTTGGGTGTGGTAGGTACTGTGGGTGCCTTAACTGTTTGAATTATCTTGAGATGCCCGTAGATCTGTGGTTGAGCTCACTGGCTTAGGATTGTCCTCCTCTGTCTTTTGTATGTTTGATAAACCCAACTGTGTGTGGGCTTAGCATAGTTGTTGAGTGAAACCATGGCTGTGAGTGAGACCATTTAGTTCCTCCTTAGTGGATGCACAACCCATCTCGGGGATGATCTCTCAGTTGAAAGAATATAGGCTGGACATAGATCTATGGTTGGGTGGAACGTTGCTCTCACATAGCCAGTTGTGTAGGCAACTTCATCTCAAAGATAAGTGTTTTCTGTGTTTAAATTATATGCATTCTGCGTTTTGCAATGTGTTAATTCTGAATGATGATTATTCATGTTAATGGAATTGATATGAAGTTTGTGCATAGCATGAGGAGGGGATTCATTCTTTGCATATTGAATCATCATCCACTTGTGATAGATATGTTGATGCATTATAATTGTGTGTGTGCAAATATGATTTAATCCCGCTATGTTTATATTGAGTATGAACTTGCACACATAAGTTTTTATTTATTATGAATTTTTTAGTAATGTATGGGGTCGAGATCTTCAAGTAAGCCCGGTATGTTTGGTCATGTTTCCTCCCTTGCATTGGATTGCCATGAGGGGACGTGACATAGTGGTATCAGAGCCCAGGTTGCAGCACTAGGGCTACTTGGGCCAAACTCTGAGTTATAGGAAGGTAACAGAATGTTTTAACGTGGTATTGGTGAAGTTGGGGCGTAATTTTGGAATGAAAAAATGACAGGATCAGAGTTCTCAGGTGGGGCAAGTGATCCTACCATTGCATAGATCTTTGCAAGAGATTTCCAATGGTACCAGACTCGCCTCATTTGGCTAAGGGACGAAGGAGATATGAACCTCATAAGTTACATGGATGGAGGTGTTTCATAGTTGCGGATTGCGGGAACGAGGATTTCCAAAATTTGCGTTTGGATTTCCGCAATTCAGAACCCGCAATTTTGAAATTTTGGGATTTCGGATTTCAGGTTGCGAGAATGCAAAAAATTTTAAAATTGCGTTTTGGATTTCCGTAATTCCGAACGCACAATTTTGGGATTTCGGGTTGCGGGAACGCAAAATTTTTGAAAATTGCCTTTTGGATTTCCGCAATTCTGAACCCGCAATTTCAAGATTTCAGGTGCGGGTTCAAGTTAAAAAAAAAATATAGAGCCTGAAAATTGATTTTTGGATAACAGGAGCTTGCGAAATCAGAATTGGATGAGTTCAGTGGCATTCTGAGGCCATTAACGAAGGCCATGGAAGGTCCAGTGAGGATCCCGAGCTCATTATGTTCCAATTTGGCATAAAATTGGAATTAATAGCTTTTATAAATAAGTGTCCCGATGCTTGAAAAAAGGTCGGATTGATCTGAAACTGATATGGAGCAGGTACGGTGTTAAGTTTGGAATTTTGGAGCCAAACTCCAAAGGATGTGGAGTCGGGGTGTGCAAGAAGGCCAAAAAACACTATTCCGGGCCACATTTTTGGAATTTTGAAAAGCTTGCAGTGGATGAAAGTGACCCTATAATTAGGATTCAATAAATTCACTGAAATCGACATTTCTTATTCTCATTAAGACATACAATTCATGTTAGACAAAGATTTTCCAGAAATGCACTGTTTGGGAGATAGCCATTTTTGGCACAAAATTGGAAATTTTGGAAAAATGTGAAAAGTGGAAAGTAGTCAAACCCAGAATTTAATGGAAAATAAACAATGCATCGGAATAGAGATTCGTGAGTTAATGAATGTTTCTTGTTGTATGGACTAGCTTCTCTCGATAAAAATGTTTTGCTGAATATTTCTATATTTGCTTCTACAGGTGGCTGAAGTTGGCAGTTCAGGATATTTTGTAACTGTGTAAAAGTGCAAAATTGTAGTGAAAATTGTCATTTTTGAAGTAATGTAGTTTCCACACCCAAAGTCGGAATGGAGCACGAGGATAGGCATTGGAAAGATTATCTAGCAGGGAATAATGGTGAATGACCAGAATTTGAATGAAGTTATCATGCTCCATAGATAATTATAGCATAAAAGTGCCAGTGACTGTTTGGACAAATTGTTGACAATATGGGCAATTTCCAGAATTGCATGAATGGGCAAAATAAATGAAGGCATATTAACTCTGTAAATGATTTAATGAGTTTGATTATGTTAAATATTGATTGTTTATATTTCTATAAGCATTCCTTAGATTTCTAACAAATATTTTCATAATGCACAGTGCTTGCAGCTCATAAGATTTAATAGTGTAGCGGAAGTAGCATACAGGGAAGAGAGTTTCCAAAGAAAAATGGTGACCATAAATGATGCTCAGGACCTTTATGAGCATGAAGAAGATGTGCTAGGAGAAAATGTGCAAGAAGGGAATGTTGAGACTAAATCCAATGGGAGAAGGGAGCAAATAACTCCTCAGAATTTGGTTGAAACCATGTTGAGCTTCAATGAAAGACTGATGAAAGCTCAAGAAGAACAAAACCAACTCAATGCTGCTATTTTGCAAAGCCTCATTGATATGTAGCAGAAGATAAACCTTGGGTCCAACCCAAGCAATGTAGGTGAAGAAGGAAGAGATGCAGAGAGTCGCTCTAGAGGTCATTCAAAGAAGAGGACTCCAAGCCCAAGGAAGAGTTCTGTGAGTAAAAATCATAGAACACCTTCCTCTTGATCTTCTTCCAGCAGGTCATGTGACTCCAGAGGTTCTCAAATAAGTCTGAGTAATATGCCCAGGAGATTTGATGGAAGAAATAAGTCCAAGGAATATGCCCAAGAGATTTGATGGAAGAAAGAAGTTCAAGGGAATCCCACAGGGAGAATTCAGGAATGCAAGGCCTCCCACATTTGATGGAGAAGACAAGACTGACCAAGAGGAAGAGGCATGGATTCTTGGAATGAAGAAATATTTCAGAATTCATGATTACTCAGGAAATAAAAAGGCTAAAATTTTCATTTACAATTTAAATGGCAGAGCTTCAATTTGGTGGGACAACCTCTTGCAAGTGAAAGGGATCAGTGAAAGGAAGATCAACTGGGAGAGATTTAAAAAGTACTTCAAGGAAAAATACATTTCTGCTAGGTATTATGACAGTAAGAGAAAATAGTTCAATGAACTCAGGTTGGGACAAAAATCTGTGGAAGAACATGTCAATAAATTTTTGGAATTATTGAGATATGTGAATTACATTAAAGATGAGAGAGTAAAAATCCAATGCTTCCTTGGGAGTCTACCTCAAAGTTTCAGAGATAGAATTGAGTTTGTTAATCCACCAAGTCTTGATGAAGCCATTAGGATGGCAATGCATTGCTATGGGAAGAATAAAGGAAAATCAGAGGTTAACCCAACATGGAAAGGAAAGCCAAGATGGAGGTTTGATCAAAAGAAAAGTGGCTTCAAACCACCATTCAAAAGTCAACCCAGAACCTTTCCATAGGGGCAGCAAGCAAGGAGTGGATTCAAGCCAGCAGTAGCAGCAGAAAAGACATCAAAATGGCCACTTCAGTGTTGGGGATGTGGAGAAAACCACATGCTATAGGATTGTCCACATCGGAAGGAGAATCCCTGAAGGTTGCACAACTTAAAGGGAGCAGCTACAGTGGAGGACATGGCAAGGACAATGCTTCAAATTTATGCAGCGTTGGATAATCATCGGGAAGACTATCAATCATCAATGGTGGAAGTTGAAGGTAAGATTGCTAAGCAATCTATTTATGTTTTGATTGATCCAGGATCTACTTATAGTTATGCTTTTCCAAAAGTAGTTAAAGGTTGTTCTCTTAGAAAAATGAAGCATAATAAGTATTGGCTAGTTCAATTAGCCACAGGAACCAAGAGAAAAGTAAGTGAAGTAGTGGTGGAGTGCCCCATAGAATTGAATGGATTCCACACATATACAGATTTAAATGTACTACCATTAGGATCTTGTGATGCACTAATTGGAATGGATTGGTTGGAAAGGCATAGGACCAAGTTGGACTGTTATGAGAAAGCACTTAAATGCATTGATGAAGAGGGAAAACCAAGATTGGTAAGAGAAATTCCCAAGCAAGTTTCAATAAGACAAATTTCAGCCTTATAGTTGAATTTTTTTTATAAAAAGGTTGTCAATTATATGCAGTCCATATATCAGAATCGTCAGAGGAAAAATGTACAATGATAGAAGACTTCCTGTTGTTGCAAGTATTCAAAGATGTGTTTCCGAATGAAGTGTCGGGACTAACACCAAAGAGAGATATTGATTTTACCATCGATCTTATTCCAGGGGCAACACCGAATTCCAAAGCTCCTTATAGAATGAGTACACCGGAATTGATATAGTTAAAGATGCAGCTACAAGAGTTAATGGACAAGAGGTATATCAGGCCCAGTGTGTCTCCTTGGGAAGCACCAGTGTTATTTGTTAAGAAGAAGGATGAGACTTTAAGGTTGTGTATTGATTACAAACAGCTTAATAAAGTGACAGTCAAGAACAAGTATCCATTGCCAAGAATTGATGACTTGTTTGATCAAATGAAGGAAGCTAAAATGTTTTCAAAGATTGATTTGAGGTCTGGGTACCATCAAGTGATGATTAAAGAAAAAGACATTCACAAGACAGCTTTCAGAACTAGATATGGTCATTATGAGTTCACTGTGGTGCCAGTTGGTCTTACCAACGCACCTGCTACATTCATGTGTCTCATGAATAGTGTATTCAACAAATATTTGGATAAGTTTGTGATTGTATTTTTGGATGACATTCTTATCTATTCAAGGAATGAAGAAGAACATGAGGAACATATAATGATGGTGTTGCAAGTCCTTAGAGAACATCAGCTATATGCCAAGTTAAGCAAGTGTGAGTTCTATCAAAAAAAGGTACAATATTTGGGTCATGTCATTTCGGAAGAAGGAATTGCAGTTGATCCAGAGAAGATTAATGCCATCATGGATTGGTCTACTCTTAAGAATATTTTATATCTTAGATATTTTACAGGCCTTGCTGGTTACTATAGAAGGTTTATTGAAGGCTTATCCAAGATAGCTCATCCAATCACTTCATTGCAAAGGAAGAATATCAAGTTTGTATGGTATGGAAAATGTGAGAAAAAGTTTTCAACAGTTAAAGGAGTTACTTACCAGCGCTCCTGTTTTGAAGATAGCAGATCCAAAGACGGATTTTGTAGTATGCACAGATGCTTGCATTGAAGGGCTAGGTGGAGTGCTCATGCAAGAAGGGGTTGTGATTTGCTATGAGTCAAGAAAATTAAAAGAGCATGAAAAGAATTATGCCACACATGATTTGGAATTAGCAGCCATAGTACAAGATCTCAAGATGTGGAGACATTAGTTGTTGGGAAGAAGATTCGAGCTTAGAACAGACCACATGAGCTTGAAGTATTTGTTTGACCCCAAACTTGAATGCTAGGCAAGCTAGATGGATGGAGTTTCTTTGTGAATTTGATTTTGAAATTAAGCATGTAAAAGGGAAGGAGAATAAGGTTGCAGAATCCCTTAATAGAAAATTTCATGTTGCAGCATTAAGTGTGTGTAAATCAAATTTGAAGACAAGAGTGCTTGAAGCCCAAAACAATGATGAAACTAGCCTTCAAATTAAAGAAAAGTTGCAGCAGCAAAATATAGATGAAAAGTGTGTGGGATATCAACTTGATGAAGACAATATCCTCATCTACAAAGATAGATTGTACATTCCAAATAGTGCAGATTTGAAGAAGCTAGTGATGGATGAAACACATCAAATTCCATACTCTGGACATCCAGGATATCAAAAGACTATAACAGCAGCAAGGAAGCAATACTTTTTCCATGGTATAAAGAAAGACATAACTGAGTACATTGCTAAGTGTCAAAAGTGCCAGCAAGTCAAGGCAGAGCACCAACATCCAGCAGGATTGTTGCAGCCCTTACCCATTCTAGAATGGAAGTGGAAAGTGATCTCTATGGATTTTATAACAGGTCTTCCCATGACAGTGAAGAAGCATGATTCAATCATGGTTTTGGTGGACAAGCTATCAAAGGTAGCTCACTTTATTCCAGTCAAGTCCACTCACAAGGCTAATGACATTGCAAATATTTTCATGAGAGAGATATTCAGATTGCATGGATTGCCCAAGGCAATAGTTTCTGATCGTTACATTAAATTCACTTCCAATTTCTGGAAAGGATTATTCCAGGAATTGGGAACTAAATTGAATTTTAGTATAACATATCATCCTCAAACAGATGGCCAAACTGAAAGGGTGAATCAGGTTCTTGAAGACATGTTGAGAATGTATGTGATGAATAAACCATCCAAATGGGAAGATTACCTACACTTGGTAGAATTTGCATACAATAATGGACATCATGCATCATTGGGAATGAGTCCATTTGAGGCATTGTATGGCAAATGACACAGGACTCCAGTGAATTGGGATAGCCCGGTGAGCATGGTAGTACTTAGACCAGAAATGATTAAGGAAATGGAACAGGAAGTTGCTAAGATCGGACAGAATTTAAAGGCGGCTCAGGACAGGCAAAAGAGTTATGCAGATTTGAAAATAGTGCATAAGGAATTTCAGATTGGGGATCATGTTTATTTGAGAGTGAAACCATGGAAAAGTTCTCTCGGGTTGGGGAGTTGTGCCAAGTTGTCACCAAGATATTGTGGGCCACTTGAAGTCCTAGATAGGATAGGGCCAGTTGCATATAGAGTTGCATTACCTACTAACATAAGAGCTCATAATGTTTTCCATGCATCTTTGCTTAAGAAGTATGTACATGATCCTAATCATATGATTGATTAGAATGTGATACAAGTGGAACCCTATGGAGAGTTCAAAGTAGAGCCTATGTGCATCCTCGATAAGAAGGTCACTTTGCTCCGGAATAGAGCCATCGGGCAGGTAAAGGTCCAATGGGAGCACCTTAGTCTCGATGAGGCTACATTGGAGCTGGAGGATGCCATGAGAGAGGCATTCCCATTTTTGTTCAGGTTTGAGAACACCGAAGATGGTGTTGTTCTAAGGGGGAGGGGAATGTAATACCCCAATTTTGACCCTTATGAAATATTGGCTTTTAATGTAAATATTGTATACATGTGATGTATGTTTCCCTAGCATGGAGCTCAAGGCCAAGGCCCCGCTAGTGTATGTTCGAAATTTATTTAAAATGGACAAGTATTTGATATTTTATTACCCATGAGCTATTAAGCCATGGAATATTGTAAATGATGTAAATATTTGATATTGCAATAAAATACCAAAACTAGCTATGGGAGCAACGAATGAGAAGGGGCCATGTGTATTCCACTAGGGAGTGGTGAGGGGGTTATGGGGATGAACCATATGCTGCCAAATGTCATCTTGTGAATCCATTTGACTTTTCTTGCTGACATTTAATTCTGTTGTAAGGAAGTTGTTCAAAAATTCAGTCCATAGCTTCAATGGAGCATGGACAACCTAGAAATTCGTATGGCAGGTATGGGCTCTATTTTTCTTGTACCACAAGTCACTCTACCTCATGGGAATTGGTTTTTCCGCATTCTCATTCCATTGTGGAAGGTCCCAGTATGAGTTTTCATCCATTACACATGCCCAGTAGTGAGGAAAAACTAGAAATCACAACTTCGCAAGAACCCATGTTTTGAAGAGCCATAAGCGCCCAGAATTTGGTATTGACAGTAAAATTCAATGGAGAATCCATAGATATGAATCTTGGGGTGAATTTGAGAGCATTAGATACCCCGAAATCCATAGAAAAACCTAGTTTTTATAGCCTAGAAGTCTAGTGACGGGATTGAGTTATTTGATCACCAAATTGAGAAATTCCAAGTGTGAATTCCAGAACAGAGGTTGGGAATGCTTGATAAACCCATTGAAGGCTGGAATCTCAAGGATTTAGTAGCTTGGACCTTTCTATGCCCATCCTGAAGAGCACTGGAGGGAAGGGATATCTAAGGAAATGTGCAGCAAAGAAGGGGACCTTCCTTGTGTTGGGTGTGGTAGGTACTGTGGGTACCTTGACTGTTTGAATTATCTTGAGATGTCTGTATCTCCGTGGTTGAACTCACTCGATTAACATTGTCCTCCTCTGTCTTTTGTATGTTTGATAAACCCAACTGTGTGTTGGCTTAGCATAGCTATTGAGTAAAACCATGGTTGTGAGTGAGCCCATCTAATTCCTCCTTAGTGGATGCACAACCCAACTCCGGGGTGATCTTTCATTTGAAAGAATATAGGCTAGATAGAGATCTATGGTTGGGTGGAACGTTGCTCTCACATAGCCAGTTGTTTGGACAACTTCATCTCAAAGATAAGTGTTCTCTATGTTTAAATTATATGCATTCTGCATTTTGCAATGTGTTAATTCTAAATAATGATTATTCATGTTAATGGAATTGATATGAAGTATGTGCATAGCATGAGGAGGGGATTGATTCTCTGGATATTGAATCATCATCCACTTGTGATAGATATGTTGATGCATTATAATTGTGTGTGTGCAAATATGATTTAATTCCGTTGTGTTTATATTGAGTATGAACTTGCACACAAAAGTTTTTATTTATTATGAATTTCTTAGTAATGTATGGAGCAAAGATCTTCAAGTAAGCCCAGTATGTTTGGTCATGTTTTCTCCCTTGCATCGGATTGACGGGAGGGAACGTGACAATGACTTACTATATTTTGAAGAATTTGTTGATCAATCTATGATAAATAAAGGATCTGTAAATCTTTTCTAAGTTTCTCTATAAGACTTGCATAGAAAGAAAAATGTTTGGATGTTAGACTGGATTATGCCATATATAGCTGGTGTTTTGATGGTCGATATTTCCACATAACATTTTTAATCTCTCAAGTATAATAACTCTGTAACTTTGATTTTCCCTTGAAAGAATAATAAGTTATAGCTTTTTTCTTGTTGAAAAAGTATTTCCACACCAAAGTATTTCTTTTAAAATTTAGTTCTCTGCTGTCTGTTGGTGTTTTCTCCGGCCACCGGTGTCGCCGTAGCTGCCCTTAGCTTCATGATTGTATTCGCACACAAACTCATCGTGATATAGCCTACTTCTTTAACGTGGAACAATAATTTCGTCGCACATAAAAACATAAGTCTTCTTATTCATGAATCTAAACTTTCCCTAACTCCATCGATTCCCAGATTTGTCATTCTTTCAACAGTTTTACCGAGTAAAATGACAAAAGGGGCACCTATGGGAATTCATGCATGGTGAGCGGGAGACATGAAGATGCCACTATGGCCCTCATGTCTCCCACATTTTTTAAGGTCCACATGGATTTAAAGGGGTAGATATTAGTTTAAATAAAAGGATGGGGATAGTTTAATAAGTATGGGAGGCAGTTAGGTTAGTAAGAAAAGTAAGAGATTAGAACTTAAATGTTTTATTTCATATTTTATCTTATTTTATTATAATTTAATTTTGTACTTATCTTATTATCATTTTTTTAATTTTATTGTTTTTAATTAATTTTAAATTAATTTAAGATAATATTAATAAGACTAATAAGGAGCTATTCAAACTTGAGGTGAATTTGTTTTAAGACAAATCATAAGGCATCCTCATAAAAGCATTGAGGACATGTGATGATGTCAGTATGAAAAATTGTTGCTCCCACAACTTATTTGTAACTTTTGATTTGATTGTCCATTTCAAGCGTTTCTTATATCGGCGGAAAGGTATCGATGAGAGCTATGCACCCAAAGTCATGAATGTCGCCCATCAAATAACTAAAAAAAATTCAAGATAAAAGAGTAACTACATCATCGATGACGAGAAGGGTTGATTCGACTGAAGACCCTATATGGCACAAAAGTCTTATGAGACAAGTATGGTTCAAACTTATGTAGTCACATACATGTGCATGCACCAACGGTGACTGTTGAGTAAGCAGAACACAAAATGATACCTCCAAAAAGACATGTCAAATAGCATGACAATAGAAGTTGTTGCAATGCTAGGTTGACCAATACACGTTGCAGACGTAGGCAGTGTTGTGAAGAAGAACAAAACACACTGTTGGAAAAGAAACATCTTCATCAATGACAATTAGTGGGCATAGGTCAAATCAAAGGGAAACACATGTTGTTGTAATCGACAATGATACTTCACATTTGATGAAAATTATGCTACATCAAGATCGACCCATGTGACAGAACACACTAGAGTTCATGAATGAAGTCGGAAGAGGTATTACAACAAGAAGCACGACACCACATTTGAGAAGATCAAAGAATGACCTAGGAGGATGTAGATCAAAGAAAAAATATGACAACCTCAAATAATTAATTCATCATATAAAATTTCATTCATTGAAAGATTGCTATTCATGTCCGTGGAGAAATCCTCTACAGTAAAGAACTTGCTGAAGTCAACAATGATGCATAAAGACAAAATCACTGAAGGACAAATTGGTGGAATCCCAAAAGTCACCCAAGGGTGAATTAAATCAATTTTTTAATAAATTTATTCAATGAATCCCAAAAGTCTCAAATGAATATGGAACGCTAAGGGTCACCTAGCCTTTGCATATATAATGTAATCTCATTTGATGAGAAGGGGTTTTTTGCTCTCAAACTTTTTTGAATGTACTATTATTGAACTATGAATGAGAAAAAGCCTTGGATTATCTTTTTCACATGAATACTTTTGTTATGTGGATCAATGTCTTGAATTACTTCTGCTCTTTCATGTACTGATATGGAGTAAGATTGCTTCATTTTGTTAAATGGATTCTTCCTACAACTTTTTTATTCTTATTTCACATGTTATTCCTATTATTTTGCTTCATGTGGGTGATGAAATCGTAATGACATAAATACCAAGACTATTCTAATATTTTTTTTTCATTATGTTGATTGTTTATATGTCCTTTAGAACAACTACCTGAATTATGGATGTGGGTGTTCAATTGTTATTTCATTGCTCACCCTTTTACTCTTGCTCTTGGATGGGATAGGTTAGTTTAGTTAGAAATTGAATTTAGGTTAGACTATCTTACATTTCATCTCTTAATTATAAAACCCTAAACGGTGGACCGAGTGGCAATTGGTGAAACCCCAATAAGGAATGGTTCCAGGTCAGAATCCGAACCAGTTCCCTACTCCAAACGGTTCAAGGTCTAATTGGGACTTCTTATCCGGGAGAACCCCTACTATTGGTATTGGGTCATTTCGACCCATCAACACGAAACCAATGGATATGGATGATGATGGCCGTGAGCTTCTGAGCTAGTGGACTAGGTGTGTGGCTACCGGTTCCCACCTAGATGTCAGCAAGTATCTCAGATCCTGCACTGCATGCTCCATCGCCAACCTAGCCATTAAAAAACAAGGATTGTACACCACTCTGCATAATCACAACAGGCATTGGGAATCCCTCTCAATGGATTACATGTTAGGTCTTCCTTCAACCAAGCATGGTAATGATTGTGTATTTGTGGTTGTTGATCAATTCTCCAAGATGGTCATTCTAACAACCTACATGAAGATCATCACGACCGAAGCCACTACCAAGCTCTTCTTTGAGCGTGTGTGGGTACATTTTGGAATTCCATAGACCATCATCCCATACCAGGACAATAGGTTCTTAATTACATTTTGGTCGATCTTTTGGTCACTGCTGGACACCAAGCTCACCAAATCCACTGCCTTCCACCCCCAAACTGATGGATAGGAAGAGTGCCTTACAGGACCCCATTGGAAGTTGTGTCCACTTCACTATGGGCCTTATACAATCACCAAGGTTGTGGGCGACAATGCTTTTGAATTAAGTATTCCCCCCTTCCTTGGCTTGCACCCAATATTTAACGTGGACCTCCTTCGGCCATATTTTCCACCACTATTGGACATTAGAGGTGTTAAAGCATTTGACACCTACAGAGCTCAACCTTGACTGCATGGAGTAGGCTACCATTGATTGGATCATGGACACACAAGTTAAGGGAACTTGCCAATAGAAGCTTCAACTCTATTGGGTTTTCAAAGCAGGGCAGCTCCTGCACAAAGGAAAGTAGTTCCAAAAGCATCAAGTTCAACAACAATTTCCCCATTTGATGGGAGAACTCAACGCAATGGATACCATTTCTTCCTAAGGGGGGAGGACTAATCCAAGTGGGCATCGATGGCCACCCACCTTGTCCATTGGTGTAAAACATGTTTTTCCATCTTGGTAGTTTATTTATTTACGGTTTTTCGGGTCTTGATCTTTCGAGGCCATTTTGAGGCCCTAAACGACGTTTTTTTGGCACGAAAACGCACAGGCAATAGCTGAAGGCATAGTATGGACTGTTCAGAATGTGTATTTATTGGCTAGACCTTTTCAACGGGCTACCAAGCACCACAAATCGGATTTGATCCCTCTCCGCACTTGATAGATCCATACTTAGGATGGATCTATTGATTACCATCCAATTCTCTTTACATTCATCCCAACTTCCAGAACAAAAACGTTTAGTGTGTAAAGTCTATTTATTTGATACAAAAGAAAATCAACTTTTCCTGCTCTTTTGGACATGAATAAAACTATGTTTATGGAAGCAGGAAGCATAAAGAAGCTCGGGAGGCTCTTTCATAATTTTGATATAGAAAAGTGAACCCTGATTGCCATTGCTTCGCTTGCTATTTCGGCTCTTGCTAAAAATAAATCAATAATTGGGTCTTTTTCTACACTTCCTATATTAATCTGCATGTTAGAAACAAGAAACAATTACTTCGCTATCGACTCTTTATGATCTGTACTCATGCTTTGAAAATGTTGATGCCATAATGATGAAAGGAACAATTCAGCCATTGTTGAATACAATGCAATCAACAAAAACACTGAGGAATCAAAGCTCTTGCAATATTAGCCAACTTGGTGTGGGTAGAAAGTGGGAGGGCGAGCGTGCGCACTACCCCAACGATTTCCTCTCCTCACATTTAAAAGTAGTGTTGTATGATGATTGATCTCAACACTTCTAAAATGCATTTGGGACTATGTTGATAGTTTCTTTAAGACTTTTGTAATCAAAGTCAATAAAGTAGATGTATAAAGTTGGGCTTTAATTTTTGGAATTCTAAATTCTATTTGACAAAAATTCTAGAATGCATTTGGGAATATGTTGATAGTTTCTTTTAAGACTTCTGTAATCAAAGTCAATAAAGTAGATGTATAAAGTTGGGCTTTAATTTTTGGAATCCAAAATTCTATTTGACAAAAAATAATGGAGGAAATGTAAGAATCATGGATTTTCTTTCGATAAGCAAAGCGCTTCCCATAAAGAGTTGCCATGAATGACTAGCATGATGGCAAAGTCGAAGGTTTCCCAAATTCAAGAAATATAAAACCCATGATTGAATAAGATATAGTTGAATCTCATGTATTCCGTAAGCTAGCAACACTTTCGTGATGCTACCCTATATGTCTCTCGTAATATTTGACAAATTTGCGTAATGCTTTATCTTTTTTAAAGGTTTTTTTTTTTCTATCTTTTGAAAATGTTATTTTCCTTATTGGACCCCTAGTGATCTTACTAATATATGCAATTGGAGATTTTGCACTTTTCTTTAAGAAACAAGAGTCATGCGGTGGTAATGGTGCTCTATTTGCATAAAGTTGTATGGATGAGCTATTTGCTTTGGGTTATGGATAAGTGATGGAGGTCAAAAAATGTTTAATTCAATGAAACAATTATCTTTTTGCTAATTTGGAGAGAGAGCATAGATACATATGCAATCAAATTTTTAGATAAGAAATTTTAAAAACATAATAAATTCAATTTTTTAGAAGATTTTTTTTAATAAAGTTTTATTTAATTTTTTTTTTTAATTTCAATTATATAGATAATTTTAGATAGACTAAAATCTATAAAACAACAAAAAAATATTTGTAAGGAAAACACACATCCAAATCGATTGTATATGAATATGAGAAAAATACAGCAGACAAATAATGACAAACCACCAAGGTCAAAACAGTTCCGACAAAGCATCTCCATAATTTATACACTCCAAAATGATATCAAAGGGCTAGAGGGCCCAGTCCAAAGGCAATACATAAACAATCACAAACATATATGAAAATATACAATACAGAAACAATTACAAACATATATGAAAATATATATATCAAGCTGCCTGGTCGAAGACTCGAAACAAACCAGCAATTCAAAATTTTACAAAAAATCACTATATCTAATCCTTCAGCCACCTCAAAAGCTTGTCCTTTGTGGCTTTATGATCAAATTAACAATAAGAGAATTGTTTCTCCTCTAATGACAAGACTTCTATCAATAAATATCTATTATCCACAACTTTCAACGAATAGAACAGGTGGCAAACACAAATTAAATAGTTGTACTAGTACTTATATCTTATAATGAACCTTATTAAAATTCTTTGTTCCTCGAATACAGTGAGGTGCGAGTAATGCCACACCCTCAATAAAAAACCGTGTAAGTGGACAACTATTTCCTTTGAGAAATACCCTTATATGTACTCGAATTCCATTCAATACATAATGATATGAGGAACACCTTATTTTGTTCTAGAATGAGCATTTCAGTCTCATAAAGTTGGCAAAGCTTTTATATATAAAGATTTTTCCCAAACAAAAAATGGAATATATTTCAATTTAAAAATAAATTATTATATTATACAAATAATAAATTATTATATTATAAAAATAAATATCGAGTTTGCCAATATTCTTTAATCAAATTTTTCAATACTTTTAAAAACGAAGTAAGAAATTCATTCAATAGGAGTAAGACATTTAACAGTAAGTTTACTGGTGTAACTCCAGCTTTAGCTCGCTGTGTACATGTTTTCTCTAGTTTGAAAAAATTAAAGAGAAATAAGTGTCATAGGCAGAAGTTGCCCAAAATCATATGACTAATAATATGAAAAACAAGTCAAATTAGTAGCAAAGCTGCTTATACCTGCCTTTTAGAAATTATTTAATGTAATAGTTTAAACATGCATAGCTTAAAAACAATAGAGAAGTGCACCATTACTCCATGCTTTTAAAAGTTGAAGTAGAGAAACTAATCAACATACACTTTTAAATACAAGCTATTTAAAATTTTACATTAAAGATAATTCAAGTTATATATGCTACTAACTTGTAGTGATTCTTAATACAATAGAGGTGAATGACTAATGACTTTGATAATCAATAGGTTGATAGAAACATTTCGACACTTTGTGATTAACATAAATCTCACAAACAAAGTCACTAAAATGACAACTAATGAGCTGGGAATTATGCTTCAAATTAGAAAACATGCTTAATACATATTGAACTCTTAAGTGGTAGAACATATCAATTCTTAAAAATCATGGATCATGGATGTAGAGAGTATAAGTAAAATTTGGGCTACTTGAACTATATAAATTAAAGATAATTCAAGTTATATGCCACGAACTTATAGTGATTGGTATAAGTAAAATTTGGGCTACTTGAACTATATACATTAAAGATAATTCAAGTTATATGTCACTAACTTATAGTGATTGGTAATACAACAGAGGTGAATGACTAATGACATTGATAACCAATGGGTTGATAGAAACATTCCAACATTTTGTCACTAACATAAATCTCACTAACAAAGTCACTAGAATGACAATTAGTGAGTTGGGCACTATGCTATTATAAGTAGAATAGAGTAGGGGTATAGGGGTACATAAATCTCATATTCATATGTGTATAAATGTTTTTACGTCTATGGAAAAAAAAATAGTACATTTTACATATATGAATATGTCAAATGAAAATATGAGTAGTCCCCCGGCAAAGAGAAGAAACATTAAGATATTAAGTAAGGACCATGATAAAAGTGATGATGAAGTTTTTTTAAATATAAAATAACATTTGAAAATGAGACATTATTGTTTTAGTTAGAAATAGAAATGTTAAAGATATGAAAAATATATTATTAAATTTTATATTAAAAAAATTGTTTTGATAGATACATAATCAAACAAACAAGCACCTAAACAAAAAAATAACTTTGCCACATATGAAATAATAATAACAAGAATAACTTATACCAACTTAAATATTAATGATGAATGCATCATATCAAAATATAACATTGAATATATATAAACTTTTGAATTATCAAATTTTGCAATTTTTACATAAATTAAGAATATATAATTATGAATTATGTCTTTAATAATAAGAATAAGAAATAAGATAATGTTTTTTTCTATATTAAAATCTATGTAAAATATATAATTATGACTTATGTCTTTAATAATAATAATAAGAGATAAGATAATGTTTTTTTCTATATTAAAATCACATCACTTTTCAAGTTATAGTTTTAACTAACTTTAAAAATATTTTTTTGTTGTTATTATTTAATTTAGAATCTATTTTAATCATTATTATCATAGTTTTATAAATTTATCAATTTTTGAAAATTTTAAAATATTTTTGGTTATCTAATTTAAAATCTATTAAATCATCATTGTAAAATTTGAAACAATTTTAAAATTTATTGATTTTTGAAATTTTATAATTTTTGATCGGACATAATTCCACTATAAACTAAACTATCTATTTTAAATTATTAAACATTATTAAAAAATAAAATATTTTGAGTATCTTTATTTTACTTCACCCAAATTTAACAAGTAGCATAGCCACTCAATCTGTTTCTGTGGCTGATGAACCCTAGAAATATTAGTACGAAACATCTCAATCTGTTTCGGTGGCCGGTGAACCCCAGAAATATCAGTAGGAATATGTTTCTATGGTCGGTGAACCCCATAAATATTAGTACGAAACATAAATTCGTTCAGGTCGAGAGCCCCGTGGCCGTACTGTACAAACCATTGCTACCAGTTCTCCACTCATTCTTCAGTGCCAGGTGGATCAATTAGAATGATATTTATTTTTAAATTTCTAATATATTTTAAAACTCTGACAAATAAATTTCATAGCAGGGGAAATTAGTCATGTCATAGGTTTTATCCAATTAAAAATTATTAATATAATATTTTAATAATTTTTGTCCAATCAGAGATTATTAATATGATATTTTAAAATTCTTAAAAACTTGTTTTGATTTTCAAATTATGGAAACTATAGAAAAACTATAGAAAAAAAAATTTCAGAATTTTTTTTTTTATTTTTGAAAATTAAAAAAAGTTTGAATCATAACTAATTGCTATATACCTGCCTTGGCAGGTACAATAAAGAGAAATAAGTGCCATAGGTAGAAGTTGCCCAAAATCAGATGACTAATAATATGAAAAACTAATGGTACTCCTTTCTGGAGACGATCGAGAAAGATTGTAGGCATCTTCCCCTAATTGAAAACATCTGTCAATCTCAGGGAAGTTTAGAAGTAACACGTAACCCAATCTACCATAGTCTAAGTTCATTGCACATCTATCAATTTTAAGAATGTTTAAAGTAACAATCAACCTAATGAATCATGCTCAAGTTCATTGCACGAGAAGACATGCATAAATATTTTAGTCATCGTACATTGCATAGAAAGGATGCACAGCATGCTAGCCCTACAATATTGCACTGTCAATGGACGCATATATGAGAACACGAGGTATATGCCCACTGTGCTTCCCACTAAAATGATGCCCCCAAAGTATTAGTCACTTCATTGTTTTATCACTGCCATACTTTCTGAAGATCTGGTTACGTCATAGCTGATCTTCTAGTTGTACAATGATATTTTATAGATAAAATAAAAATCACACATGGACAAGCTTTAATATATATGATTTTCACTATGATAAGGTGAGGCCGAACTAAATATTTGCCGCGGTTATCTCCATGAAAATTGATTAGTCGAGAATATTTTAATTTTTAAATGTAGAATTTGTTGAAATAGAGCAGTCAACACCCAAACCCTGCGTCATGGCAATGCTGGCATGTTTCACTAGAATTCAATATTCTAATTCACAGATATAAGGAGGTGCGCTAATGGGCCATGCGAATCTCCAATTCAAAGCAAATTTCCATAGCAAACGAAAAACAACAGAATTACTACCACAACTTATTATTTTGTTGTGTTGATCTAATAAAGCATCCTTGTGAATATCTATATGGAAAATTATGAAAGATACAGTACTTTTGGCATATAACAACAAAAGGAAACAACTAAACACATGCCATGGACGTGCAATACTACTCAATGGAAATATATATTACGCCATTGTTGATCTATGTAAGCATAGTAAGACGTCTCTAGTAAGGATGTCTCTGCTAGTGGGACGCTTGTTCAGATCATCGCCAGTGCAGAAGCAAGCAATATTCAAAATAAGCAACATTTGATTATCGTACCCTTTTCCTCTCCTCAACCATAATAGAGACACTCCTAAACCATAATGGAACACTAGCCTGTGAGATTTCTTGGAATAAATCATGAGATGGTTCCTTACCAGTAACCAAAAAAGCAAGCACCACCCCAAAACTATACACATCATACTGTATTGTGAACTTTAATGTCTTATGGTATTCGAAGGAAATATATCCCACTGTTCCAACTACATTTGAGCTACTTGCATGGTGGGTGGATGTTTCAGGAAGTGTCTTTGAAGACCGAAATTTGCAATACGAGCCTCAAAGTCCTCGTCAAGAAGAATGTTTCCAAGTTTAAGATCACGATAGATGATGATCTTAGGAGTGATGTTATAATGCAAATATTGAAGACCAGAGGCAATTCCCAAGGCAATCTTATGGAGAATGGGCCATGCTAATTCCAATGTACCTTCTCTAACCTTTGTTAAGGCTTGTTGGAGACTGCCATTCTTCATGTATTCATAAACTAATCGATGACAATCACGTCCGTAACATAATTTAGAAGGGTAACGAAGTTTCTATGTCTGATATGACCCAGATTCTCCAACTCTGAGCGAATTTACTTCCTCCATTTGTCCAAAAGCTTAGTGTCGTCGTTTGTTCAATCTGAGGGATTGGGAGGTATTTGATGGATTCTGTTAATCACAATTTCCTTTCCATAAGGAGGATGTGCTTTAAAAAAATCGCCTGACCTGCCTCTGCCTATAGAATCCCCTAAAGTAAGCCCCTCCTCTGTCTCTAGGAATGCCAAATCCTCTGTCTTTTTAAGCCCCTCCTCTATCTCTAGGAATGCCAAATCCTTGGTCTTTTTAATGAGCAAACTGTAAATCACTGCACCCTGAACCTTGGGTTTTTCTCGGATATAGAAAAAAAAACATCCTAAAGAAAATTGAAAACAGAAATGCAGAGATTGCTCCCATTACTTTGCCTACTATCATACCAAAATCCCACCTATTTTTATAATCAAGATTTTGACTCCTTTTAAAGACAACTATGGTGTCGCGTCTATTGACATCTCGATTTGATTCTGACGATGGCTTGGAGCTAGAGCTGCAGATGGAGCATGAGGCACGGATGTAGGAGATTCCAATTTCCAATAATATAAGCTTATTTTTTAGAGCAACTAATTGTGAATATTTATACCACAACATCCCAACAATCCATGAAAGGAAGCTGTGTTGCTGATTGCCGAACCTTGGGTTGTTTTCGTTGAACAGGATTTAAGTGCCCACCCGCATAATTGGAATAGCATATATTGGTTGGTGGTCATAATGAAGAAACAAACCACTACCAAAGCCATCATAGAGCCAATAAACCGCAAAGCTACATACTTGAATGGCCGCGGTAACAAAGAAACAAATCCATCAGAGAGCCAATAAATCCGACCATGAAGCTACAGACTTGAATGGGAAAAACGAGAAAGATCTGACAAGACAGTGATAGATTTGGCCAAACGAGCACCGTAACTTTTCCTGGCTGCACTGTACTATTTTAATGATCTCAGCACGCCGCCGAGCTCTGGGAGGTAAGACTGTACTATTTTAATGATCTCAGCACGCCGCCGAGCTCTGGGAGGTAAGGACAAATGAGCACTGTAACTTTTCCTGGCTACAATGTACTATTTGAATGATATCAGCATGCCTCCGAGCTCCGAGAGGTAAGGCCAAACGAGCACCGTAACTTTTCCTGGCTGCACTGTACTATTTGAATGATCTCAGCACGCCGGCGAGCTCTGGGAGGTAGAAACTGAGGCATACATCATTTTGTCCAGCACCAATGAAATCGTAACTTTTCTTGGCTGCACTATACTATTTGAATGATCTCAGCACGTCGCTGAGCTCCAGGAGGTAGAAACCGAGGCATACATTTTGTCCAGCACCAATGAAATCTTGCCAAAAAATATTGAATTATTAAAACATTTAATTAATAAAAATTTCACCAAAGTTTATACCATATCTTTGCTATATATATTCCATCCCCAATCTCGAATTAACAGAGCGACACGGAAAATATATGTCAAGGACATAACAATGAGATAACTCAAATCAATCGTCCACATGAAAATTAAGGAGTTAATTAAAATAATTTCAAACTCAACTACATCGAAGTATATATCTATAAGACATTAGTTTTTCATTATAAAATAAGCTAAATCTATAATAAAGATTCCCTATTTATCCAAGGAATTCTGTTCCAAATTATGTGTTATATTCTTTGTAGGTCAATTATGCATCTTGACATAAAAAGTGTGCTTTTCAACCCATGGTCTCCATCCATTGTGCTCCAATATTTTTTGGTATACTAGGGTTGAATCATGTTGCGAAATAATTAAATAGTGTATGAGTGAGTGCACAAAGTTAATGGCCTCAAAAGCGGCAATGGGGTCATAAAATATATGTTCATACAAGAATGCACACATGCTTTTAAAAATGCGCTCACGTTCCTAATTTTGCAGGTTTGGAAATTCATGAAGGGATAACAAGGATGACAAGTAATCCTTTACGAGCGTGTACACGTTCCTAAAGCGTGCACGTGCTAAAAGCGTGCATGAGATTTCTTGTTTATTTTTTTAATAGGTCACAACCAATCTATTTTCCCCATAAACTGCACCATGTGTTTTAGAGGAGGCTGAACCAACTATTGGTCCAATTAGAGTTCATGAGGAGCTTATTTACCACATAGGGGACAACTACCTTCATCTTCATTGGATTCCAAGTAAGTATTTTATTTTTTATTGTTTTTTAATTCATTTTTGTTTAAAAATTAAACAAACAACTAAACCTAAAATTGTTAACTAAACCTAATTTTTTTTATATCAAATTGCAACAAAATTAATTACAATGGAACCTAGAGATAACCCAAACCAATCACTGCCACACCAAGATGCACCAAACTCGAATCCTGAACCACGAAATGTTAACATGGAAATTGATTTGGATTTGAGATCTCGTAGAACCCTTTGTATGAATTGTGAAATACTATAGATCCCACCAAATTGTCACTAGCCACTTCACTAAAGGCAATTGTCATCAGCTTTGTCATCCTTATACATCATCATTCCACATCATCGTACCATCTCATCTCATCCATATGACTTGAGGAAGTAATAAAATGCCAAAAATTGAAATTCAAACAATAAATTGACCATCCTAGAAGGGGGTTGTTGCTTTTACCTTGAGGTCAATGACTTAGGTCATAACTTCTCCCCCAATGAGTGCACCCTAGTCCCACAACATGTTTTTCATCAAAATTTTGGTATTTCCAGCTTCCCTAATGAAGAAGGGGTTGAAAGTGGACACATACCTTGACGTGGTCCCAAATTAGTTATAGATATAGGGATAAAAAACCTAATTTCTCCACTAAGCAATTAAGGAAATGGAGAATGTTCACATCGGTTCTAGATCCTTCTCTTAACCACTCTTGTGCCTATAAAAATCCCTCAAGGTCACCATTCCCTACACACTATTTCCACTATACACTCACGCCATTATGCTACAGGGAGTTGTCGCCATCGTGTAAAGAAGCTATGAGGCTACTCTTCATGCTAAAAAATACGAATTGTCTTAGATTTGTTTCTACCAATATTATCATTTCCCGCACTAAGGATAGGATCAAGTTCTTAAGTGTGGTAGTGTAGGGGCGATTTCAAGAATTAATCGAACATTTGTGTTAAGATTTAACACCTAGAAGCCTATAACTTTGATACGCTTTGTTTTACAACTAGATGAGTTTGCATATTAATGTTTATTGTAGATAGTAGCACTATGATTGGGCATTATACCTCATTTATTTACCATGGAGCATCATGGACATAACTGTAGAAAATATGCAAACTTTGTTGTGTGAACATTTGGTGATGAGCCACTAAGTTATACAAAGACTCGCATATATCCGTAGTTATTTATAGTATATAAGCCTATAAGGTGCCCACCTTCATATTCATAACTCATAAAGTTAGGGGCTTAGGACTTATTTCATGTACTATCTAATCCATTAGTCATAATTTCAAACCTCGATGATGATATTTTTAATTTCCTACTAAATTCCCTCAAAATCATATTTCAAATACTTCATAATTAGATTTGACAACATTGTAATCTTTTTCAAGTTTCTTCCTCTCTAATCTTTTCATCATGCTTCATCTTTCATATTGTCCTTATGTTCTATGTTAGGATTGAAGGCCCAACTTGGTTCCATCTTTGTTTCATTTTCACTAAGTAGTATTATATTCTCCTATTTATATTTGTGTATGCAAAATTAAAAAATAAGTAATATTACCAAAATAAGATATTCAAAATGACACTATATGATTACTGGTAGTAGAGTTTTTTTTCATAGATTGGGTATAAGTACATGTAATACCCTCAATTTTTACTTGGAATGTATTTAATCAAAATGATGTAAATGATGTAAATATGCTAGTGTGGATTCCTAGTGTGGAGCTCAAGGCCAATTCCCAACTAGAGAATGGCTAGGCATGTATGATGTATATATTTTTATTTGGGCCATATGATTGGTTTATCATACCGATTCAAAATGTATGTAAATACTATGTTAAATAATAATAAAATGGACCAAGATGGCTGTGTAAAGAGCACTAGAGGGGCTATGATTCCACTAGAGGGGAAGAGGAAGGGGGCCTATGGGGAAACCAAATCCTATGCTACCATGTGTCAACCTTAGAAGTCATCCAAAAAATCTTCCATCTGCCTTAAATGAGCCAATTACCTTCTCTTGACTATTAAACCCAATCATTGAATGCATATGTGAGGTTGGTGGGAAAATTCACTTCATGTAGTTATTGAAGCATGGGGGTTGTGCAGGTATGTTAGTTGTCAACAGTCTTATTTATTCTATGGTCAGAAGCTATGTCAGTTGTCTTTTCACCCTTACCTCATATCCTTGGAGTCAACACTCTTTTGATCACTCTCTCATGCGTGTTCCTACACTACGTAGAGTTTTCCATTGTTGTTCATGACCATTACCAGACTGTGTTCAACCCATAAATTCAAATGGGGAGACAGAGCTACATTTTTGGAAGGGGAGATAGATGATTGTAGGTGAGCGTGGAGGTTGGGCAAGGTAGGAACCTTTACCCATTGAGTTCTGGTACTTTTGGATGCTTGAGAAGTTACCATGTATTAATGTTGCAGGAGGTTCTCCAATAACTTATAGCAAGTTGGACTCTGACTTCACACATTGGTAAGCACTGTAAGGGTTGGATTTCTTGAGGGAACTATTGGATCAATGAAGGGAAATGCATTCCTTGTGTTGTGTGGGGCAGTTGGAAGGAGTGCCATGGATGTGAAGGCTTAGTGAGACCCTCCTAGAGCTCTAGTTGAGCTTTTGGCTAAGCATAATGAGCAGAATGGGTTGTGGGATGAGAGAGAGAAGCCTATAGGTGTTTACTTTTCCCTGGTGGTCTCATAGCCCAGCTTGGGGATGGGCTCTCAACAGAAACAGTATATGCTGGATAGAGTGCCTATGGATGGGTGGGAAATTGCTCTTACACAACCAGTTGCTTGGATCTTCTTTGCTTAAAGATAAGTGATCTTATGTATTGGATGTGCAATGATTTTTATTTATATGCCTATGACAATTATGCTTGAAATTGCATGTTGTGTGTCTGTGGATCAATTTTGTTCTACTGTGTGTTTTTATTTCCATGTCTACACATGCATTTAGTTGTATGAATTCGTAATTATGGCTATGAGGCAAAATTTTGAGGCCCCGATTCAATAATGTACCCTCCTACTAGTCGGATTGAGGGATGGGGACGTTACAATACATTTGGTGCATGTTATTATTTTGAATCACTAGTGTGCAAAATGTGGAATTACTTCGGTGTATGTGTAAAATTTAGGAGCAAGGGAAGAAAAAAAAATTGGACACCGACCTCCACTGGCAACCTCCTCTATAAACAGACATGGAGACATTTTTGGGGGAGGTTCTTCAAAAATATTCTTTAGAAGGTGCTTTTCTTGTAATGTTTACATAGCCATGAAAAATGTTGTTGGAACCATGAACATTTAGTGGTGGAACCATGAACATTTAGTGGAACCATGCACATTTAGTGGTGGAACCATGAAAAATGCAACAATGAATATGAAACCATGAAAAATGTTGGTGGAACCATGAAGAATGCATAACACTTGGAGGTATATGGGTGGAACTGTGAATAATGAGTGATACATATAGAAATGTGAGCACTATTTATGGAACCATGAACAAAATTGGTGGAATCATGAGAATTTGGTGGTGGAACCATGAACATTTGGTGGTGGAACCATGAACATTTGGTGGTGGAACCATGAGTAATGCCAATGGAACCATGAGTTTTTAATGAACTATGAACAATGTTGGTAGAACCGTGACATGATTTTGTGGAATCGTGAACATTGTTGGTGGAACCATGACCATTGTTGGTGGAACCATGAACAAAGTTGGTGGAACCATAAACATAAGTTGGTGCAATTGTGAACATTTGGATTAATTGTGAACATAAGTTGTTGGAACCATAAAGATTTGGTTTAATTGTGAACATAAGTTGTTGGAACCATAGCATTAGGTGATAGAACTAGTAGCAATGTTGGTGGAACCATGTTTATGAAATGTTGTTGATGGGACTTTGATTATTTATTGGTGGAACCTTGAGCATTACTTATGTAACTTTGAACAAAATTGGTGGGACAATATATATTTGCATTTACAAAACCATGGGCAATGCTAGTGGAACCATGATAAATGTAGCAATGCATATGAAACCGTGAACAAAGTTGGTGGAACCATGAACGTTTAGCAGTAGAACAATGAGCAATGTTTATAAAACCATGAGCGATGTTTACAAAACCATGAATAATTATTGATGGAACCATGAATATTATTTAGTGGAACCATGACAATGTTGATGGAACCATGAACATTTAATGGTGGAATCACGATTAGTGTTTATGCAACCTTGAGAAACGGTGGTGGAACCATGTATATTTTATGATGGAACCTTGATAAAAGTAGGTGGAACTGCAAGCATTATTTAGGGAACATGCATTGTGTTGGTGGAATCATGAAGAGTTGATAATGGAACCATGAGACGAGTTTATATAACTATGAAAAGAGTTGATGATGGAAACATGAGATGAGTTTATATAACTATACATCTAGTGATTTTTGTTTCACATAGAGAAGTGTACACATCCATCTAGTCTCTCACCATAATAGAGACTTTGTATTTGGTTTTTTAAGATAATGCTGACAATTTTAGACTTTTATATGTACTATATATTTAGAAGAGAAACATGTTATACTTAGCATTTCTCATAGTTATATAAACTCATATCATGGTTCCATCATTAACCCTTCATGATTCCACCAACACTATGCATGCTTCCCTAAATAACGTTGGCAGTTTGTAATGTTCTCCTATTCATAAAACAAAAACAAACAAACAAATTGTTTGTTATTGTTTACTTCAATCATATTATTCTTATTTGAAGAATTTGTGTTAGATGCGTCATATATTTATCCTTGATCGAGATTTAAGTAATAAGTTCTTCTCTCCTAAATGGATTAAGTTAAATTATTTAATCTTCCAAACACAATAGGCTTTTAATTGACCCATTTAAGGGTAGACCAAACTTCATATGTCTTTGCATTCATATAGAACCTTCTATCAAAGATATTGTAACAGTGATACTAAATCTAAGTTCTATTAAATCGTTACTATACTTGACTTTTATACTTGAGGGTCCTAACTTGAAAATATATCAGGCCTTATTTTAAATTTGAAAATTTGAAAAATATTAATTCATACTTTAACAATTGACTAAATCTTCACATATCAAACATAATGGAAGAATAAAGTATGCATTGATACATTTATCATGGTTCCACTACCAAATATTCATGGTTCCACTAACATTGTCTGTGGTTTTGCAAATGTTAGTAATTTTACCTACTTTGATCAAGGTTCCACCACTAAATATACATAGTTCCACCAACTTTGTTCAAAGTTACATAAGTAATGCTCATGGTTCCACCATTAAAATTTCATAGTCCCATTAACAACATTTTATAAACATGGTTCCACCAACATTGCTCTTAGTTCCATCACCTAATATTATGCTTCCAACAAATTATGTTCATAGTTGAACCAAGTGTTTATGGTTCCAACAATGTTCACAATTCCACCAACTTATGTTTATGGTTCCACCAAATTTCTGCATGTTTCCACCAACAATCTTCATGGTTCCACCAACTATGTCCATGGTTTTACAAAATCATGTTCATGGTTCTACCAACTTTGTTAATGGTTTCTTAAAAACTCATGGTTCCATTGGCATTGCTCATGGTTCCACCACCAAATGCTCATGATTCCACCAATTTTATTCATGGTTTCGTAAATAGTGTTCATAGTTCTATATGTATTATTATTCATAGTTCCACCAATGGACCTCCAAATGTTATGCATTGTTCATGGTTCCAACAACAATTTTCATGGTTATGTAAACATTACAAGAAAAAACAACTTCTAGTGAAGGTTTTTGTAGAGCCTTCCCAAAAAATGTTTCCCTTGTCGGTTTATAGAGGAGGTTGTCAGTGAAGATGGGTGACCGAAGTTTTTTTGTTTTTTGTTTTTGTGATCCTGTGTGTTTACATGCACTGATGCAATTCCACATTTGGCACACTAGTGCATCAAAGTAATAACATGCACAAAATGTACTTATACTCAATCTGTGAAAAAAAACTCTATTGCTAGTAATCATATAGTGCCATTTTGAATATCTTCTTTTGGTAATATTCATTATTTTTTAATTCTACATATACAAATATGAATAGAAGAATATAATATAATCCTTAGTGAAAATTAAACAAAGATGGAACTAAAATTGGCCTTCAACCCTAACACAGGACATAATAACAATATGAAAGATAAAGCATGATGGAAAGATTAAAGAGGAAGAAGCTTGAGAAAGATTACAATGTTTTTTTTTTGTACTAGGGGAAGCGGGAAAAACCTAGGTGCACGCACACCTCCCTAAGCATGGGACACACACAAGTTTGGGGGGATTTGAACAAGAGACCTTCCATTCACAACTTCTCATAACACATCCATTTACCAATTGCTCTCCCCCCCGTGGGCTAGAAATATTACAATGTTGTTAAAGCTAAAATTCTGATATATTTGAAATATGATTTTTAGGGAATTTATTAGGAAACTGAAAATATCCTCATCCAGGTTTGAAATTATGGCTAATGGATGAGCTAGTAAAGAAAATAATTCCTAAGCCCCTAACTTTATGAGTTATGACTATGAAGTTGAGCACCTTAGAGGCTTATATACTATCAATAACTAGGGATATGAGTGAGTCTTTATATACCTTAGAGGCTCAACACCAAATGTTCATGACAACAACAAAGTTTGCATATTTTTGACAATTATGGTCATGATTATATATGGTAAATAGATGTGATATAGTGCCCAATCATAGTACTACTATCTGCAATAAACATCAATCTACAAGCTCACATAGTCGTATGACAAAGCATGTCAAAATGATAGGCTTCTAGGTGTTAAATCTTGCCTCACACATTTGATTAATTCTTGAAATTGCCCCTACGCTACCACCCTTAACCACTTGATCTTGTCCTTAGTGCGGGAAATGCTAATATCAGTAGAAGAAAATCTAAGATAGATCTTATTAATTCATGTTTGTTATGGTAAGTTCAATTAAAGGTAGAATTAGACAAAATTTCTTAATACATACTTTAAAAAAAAATCAATTAAATACTAAATAAAGAGGAGATGTTAAACCACTTCTTATTAACTTTTCTACCACATTAATCCTTTAAGTACATTGAACCTTTGTCCTCTCAATCATCTATTATTGGCACAAAATACAACTACCCATTTTATCAAATTCAAACAAAACACTATCCTCCCTAAGTATCAAAAGCAAGTTCTTCATAATAGGATTGAAAACTTTCAACCTCATAAATTGTCACAAAAAAATTCCTCTTTCTTGGGATTTGAAACATAGACCTCATGAAATAATATCATATTTTTCCATTACCATTATGCTTAACTAAATTTGTTAATTTGACCTCCTTGGAAGGATACATGTTTCACACATTCCATGAGGTTTAAAACCTTAATCTCTTTAAATTTCTGTATTTCCGTGCACTTCATGAGATTTTCCTCTAAGACCTCTATGAAGTGATACAAATTTTACTCCTTGCATAATCCTAAAGGCCTCAATTTTGATCCTTATGTATACCTCCGCCATAATCTCATTACCATGAGAATCTAAAATAATAGAACTACCCAATTCTCACTTCGGCATTCTATCAAATAATGGGCATGTAACAATGGATTTCATCCAATTATTTAGATAACCTATCCATATTGGCTAAATGTTGAAGATGCTCGCTTTCATACCACTAGTGTCATAGGACTAACTCCCATGGTTATTGGGGCACTCCATTAAAACTCCCCTTCTTAATTTCATTATGTATTTCTAAGTTGTAATCTTAATTTAATTTCCATAGTGTTATAATAGATTTTACATTATTATTTTTTATGCAGATTTAACATTATAAACATTTATAATAGAATTTAACACCTAAAAAAATCATGTAATAACATTGTTAACTAGAGTTGATATGAATTTGATTCTATCTAGTTTAGTTATCTTCTTTTATCACATATGCATGATTCCTCTCCTCATCCAATTTACACTTATCACAAATTGGCTACATAATTGTTATATCATGCTCTACTTTTAAATTAAATTTATCTTCATCGATTAAAGAATATTATTATAGCAAGAAGAGCTACCCATAAACATGTTGTATATGTGTTGATTTCATTCACTAAATACTGTCCCATGATGATGAGCCAATTAGATAAGTTGCTTAAAAGTATCAAGCATATCTACGCTTCTTATTGTAGGTGCACCACCCTCTTAGAAATGAAGGAATATATCCAGCACTTGTGTTTGAGTCATTGGATGAGCAGGAAATAAATTCATTCAATAACTTTAAATAAAACAAGCCCTTGAAAATAAGCATGCCATAGATACAAAATCTCATCATCTATTTGTCTCATGAGTGAGGAGCAATATCTATATCTAATGAACAAGTGCATTTACTATGTTGGTTTTCCTCAAATTTCATGGAGGTCTACCAAGGACATAATATACCTTTGGGTAAAACCAACCAAGATCCTCATCTAGATTGTACCATTTATTCATTGAAGGAGTGAGTTTCAAAGCCAAATTGAAAAATGTGATTTGCATTTGTTTTCCTCAAATTCCATGGAGGTCTACCAAGAACATAATATACCTTTGGGTAAAACCAACCAAGATCCTCATCTAGATTGTACCATATATTCATTGAAGGGGTGAGTTTCAAAGGCAAATTGAAAAATGTGATTTGAATTTGAGCGATATGGAATGGACAAGCATTTTAAATGATATTATCCTCATATGTCACATTTTTTGGCAAGTTAAATCTTGTAAATAGGAAGTCACATCATATAATTGAGTAAAGCTAAAAATTAATTGTAAAAAAATAATGATTAGTAAATTTATGCAAAAAAAAATATAATTATCCATTTTTTAAAAAATAACAAAATGTAAATATGTCACACATACATTGTACATAATATATTTACTTTACAAATATTTAACTTAAAAAAATAAAAAATAAAAATAAAACTTAAAAATGCTTCCTCTTTCTTATTGAGTTAACAAAATAGTAAAAATACACTATTTAGCTTTTTTGCAACATAATTCAACCCTAGCCTATAAAAAAAATATTGGATTACTCTGGGTGGAAACCATGCACACTTTTTATGTCAATATGCATAATTGACCCTAAAGATACTAAATAGGGAATCTTTATTGAAGATTTAGATTAAATATTATATATAAAAAATCTAGTGTCTTATAGATATGTATAGAAACTAACATCCATTTGACTTGGATGTAAGTAGAGTTTGAAAGGATCATAATTAAATTTTTAATTTCATGAGGACATTTCCAAATGCATATATTGGTTGGTTCTTGAAGCTTAAGTTGATGAGATGGCATATGTGTTCAAGTATTTATTTTGTGGTATTTATTGAAATGGGTAACCAAGATTAATAGATAATCAAAACATGTTAACATGTTACTTCAGTAAGGAATTTTTATATAGAGGAAGGTTATTATGCCTAGGATTTATTGTGATAGTAAGATCACTCGTGTCTATTAGTGTTTTGTATAGGCACTTTGTTCTTACCTGAGTGGTAAATCCTGGTAGGAGGATGGAGTATAGGCGGTTATTGTTAGCTTTTGAGGCTCCAAAGAACATGGATGGTAGAGAAAGTGGTGACCATGGGAAAGACCTTCCAAATATTAAAATTTACTAATGGAGAAATAAAAGCACACATATGCGCATAATAATTGTTAATATTTACCTTAAAATCCCATTACCACAAAAACAACCTTCAAAAGATATATTTCATTAACTTTGGTCAATCCAACCAAGACATAGCTAATCCCATCGACATTGACCACTTAAGGAATTTTGCAATGGAATTATTCAAATCTTTAAATAGGTTTCATCACATACTAATATAATGGGAAAATACCATGGATTATTGAAAACCATGGGTCCATAATCATCAAATCAAGGTTATCTTAATTAATCTATAACCAAGCCAAGATTAACCCAACATTCTAGATTCCCATTCTAAACTCGAGTCTTGAAATAGACTCCAAATATGCCAAAATTCAAGACATGTATTGACACATTAAAAATTAAATTTCATGCAACATTCATCAAATGGAAACTGAGAGAGACTCATCATGTAGAAGCTTGATAAATTAGAAAACAAATCTAGAGACTCCAATTGACTTCAATGTTGATTTCCATAAATTACCTCCAAGTCTTATTTTCTTTATTCTACTTGCTATGTTATAGTTTGATTTGGTTGTTTGTTAATGGCCTTTCTTAGTTCATTAAGTTTCAAATGGCATCATCAGGACTTTCGAAATCAAATGGTCTGAGTTCACAACCCCTGTGTTAGCACTCAAATTGACCCTCAGGTTGTGGGAAAGGTCTCTTCGAGGTAACACGCAAAACCAAGCTTTAGGAAAGAGATTTGGCTTCTTTCTTTCCAGAGAGGGATCTCTCACTGATTGTTTAACAAGGCCAGATATATGAATAAGTATTAAAATCAGATTTGTTGTTTGGTTGAAACAAGGTAAGCATTCATTTGGGCAATGGAGTCAAAATATAACACATATATCAATTAACAGTGTTGTGGCATGGAAATTTATAACAAAGGAAAGGTAGCTACTTATTTACAGACAGAATGTTGTTATCTGGTGATAAAGAAGAAATGAAGAACAGTCCATTGACATGGGCATCTAACAAGGATGAATCCAATGCTAACTTTAGTAGAAAGATTTGGTGAATATCTGAAATCAATAGACAGAGCATATATGTATGAATTGTGTACTATCAAACACTCATTTCAGACATGAAAAGAGATAAAAAAATGGAATAGATAACACGGAACACATTCACACGAGGAAAGAAGATATAGACTGTAAAGCAAATAACATAGGAATCTATGCAAAATGCCAGCCTCGGCTCTGTAATTTTATTAAGGATAGATCCCAAAAACAAAACTCAAGTCTCATGGGTTTCAACCCTTTTTCCTTTCTATTACATGTGAATATATAGGAGCAGACAACCCTCAGGATTGAGTCACCCTAATAGAAAGTTGTTACAATATCGATGACACCTATACAGACAGGTCCATCATCCTTGAAAATCAGTTACAACAGAATCACCAAGAGTTGAAAAGTAGGCTTAACTACCTTTTACAGGTGTCAATGAATATTTACTGACTAGTAACAGACTCTAGTGAATAAATCAAAGCCTATGTAACTAAGTCTTTAGGCTACGAATCTCCACGATCTTCCAAGAGCTTTATGCATGCAGCGTTAGCTTGGATTTCCCATATTTCTCCACAGTCTTCCATTGGTCTGCAGCTGGCAGATCTGACGTGGCCACCTCCTTTAGCAATACTCATAATTATGTATGATCTTTGTATGAATAGCTCTGAAGGTGTGCACAAGCCTCTTTGAAAACCAAGACCAATTCAAACTCCCTTGTCAACTTATCCACCACTGTCTTGCCAGGAAATGATTGGGTCATGTCAGCAAAGTCTTCATGATTCAACCTGCATTCCATCAATCTGTCTTCATACTCTTCTTGAGTCAACATGGTACCATCTTCCTCCCAAAAGAGTGGAATCCCTTTCTTAAACAATGGATCAAACATATCTCTAAAGAGCTTCAATTGCTGTGCCATAATATCTATTCTGGCCTGAACTGTAACTACCTGCTGATGTTTGTTTATCACCTTCCTGGCCCAAATGATGGTGGATAATCTGTCTTTTATGCCTACTGCTTTCACTTCACCCTCAGTTAAGCCATTAAAAAACTCTATGGAATTTTCAGTGCATTCAATAGGATCCTTATTCAATTTTTCCCTTGCTGTTGTTCACTCTGCTTGGCCAATTTGATGACAGCTTCCTTGTCTAAAATAAAATCAAGGTAAGGTCTTAATTTGTTTGCTTCAACTACAACATCATCCCATATTACTTACTTTTCTTTCTTGTAGTGAGGTTTGACCTGTAGCCTACTTCATTAATTCATCATATTAACCTGTAACTCTAGGTACTTAGCTTCCCAAGTCTTCCTCTCTTGCTCTTCTTCTGAAACTCTGCTTTCCAAATCTGTGTTATGCTTCTACATATTTTATAGCTCTAAATCCCCTAGAATTGCCTGTGCCATTGCTTGAACAATGGAGAAGTCTCCATATTCAATGGAGGAAGAGGTGATCATACCTTCTAACTCCTTACCTTTCTCTTGCAACTTCTTCTACAGTCTTCAACTTTGGCCTTTAGATTCTTCTCGCTCTCCACTATAAGGGACAAATCCCCTTGCCATTGCTTTTCTTTCTCTTCAAACTTCAACAACTTGGCCTTACAATCTATCAATTCACTTTTCAGCGATTCTCTTTTCTCTTCCACCTCTGTTAACTCCGATGCTTCTACCAGTTGGGTGGAAGGAATCTTCAGTTTCTTCTTCAGTGACTAAATAGTATTATCTTTCTCATTCAGCAGCTTTTGTATACTAGCCCTCTTGTATGACTAGCCTTCAGTAGCCAATATTTCATCCTACAACTTCTTGATTTGTGCCTTGTGGGATTTATTTTCCACTCTTTCTTGTCTAAGGTGATTCCCAACCGTATCCTTATTGGATTGCAATTTGGATAGCTCTAATGCAGCTTTCAACAATTTAGCATAAATAACGTCTCCAGTCTCTTTATGTAGATGGATCATGTCAGGAATGGGAATGTCCTCCAGGTTCATTTTCACCTCAGTGGCCTTATCTTTGGTTGTTAGGTTCATATTCAAAGTATTCTAAGCACGGCTCCTTACAGTGACTGAAGACACATTCTTGTTGGATATCTTCCTAACCTCTGCATACAGCTTTGATTCCTCTGAAGCCACCTCTTCACTCTCCTTATATTCATCCAACAAATGTGATCTACTTTTTCCTTGTGCAACAGGGTTAGTAGTTGCTTTATCAAATACACACTCCTTGATTTCTAAGGCAGGTACTTTGGACTTCACCTGCTTCTTCTTACCTCGACCAGTCTTCACCTATACAATATGTTGCTATACCTTTTCCACCTTTTGTCTATTTGGGGCTCTTTCTGTGCCCTCATCTTCTACATCCATGGAATCAGTGTTTTTCACTGTGTTGGATTTTTCAAAACAATTGGCAAGGGGTATAATTGCTCCAACTGCTGGGACCAAGCTTGAGGTGTCAGGTTGTGGTGATGGGGCTTTCTGTACCAGAGAAGTGGAGTCATCTTGTATATCTACATCCATTTGACTTCTGCTGGGATACTCCAACTAGTTAGTAGTCTCTACCATACCTGCAAGCTCAAAGTGCACAAATCCCTTTCTGTTACTTTCTTTCTTTCTGTTGGAGATAATGTGATGGGGATCATAGTTGATGGTAGCCTTTGTTTGAAATCCCATTTCTCTTATCACACACTCAATGGATGAAAGGGAAGCCTTATTCTTGATGATGAATGGACCTATAGCCCATGGGAATGAAATATCTAGGCTTTCTTGTGATCCAAAAAATGCTCGGTGTATACCCTTGACTTTTGCTTGATAAAATCTAGTGCAAATACTCTAGCCATTAGAAATTCTGGTAGTACATAAGGTGAATGAGAAAACCCATACACTCTGTTGGCGTTTATTATGTGTTAAATAATTCCAATATTTAAATTGTCAACCCGAGAAGGGAGTTGATGAGATACAATCACTATATGTGCAGGATTGAAGGCTTGAACTATCCTAAGCTGACTAAAGATGCAAATGTGATAACATGCAACTATATGATTTTAAACTACTTACATGACTTTCATAATTCAAATGCAAGAATTTATTATATTTATGAAAACAAGAAACTAATTAACGAATGGAACTATCAAAACTGAAATAACTTGGAAAATGAAATTATTAACTTTTTACTTAAAAATAAACTATCTAAAACTGATAAATTCTGAAACAATAACTAATTAGCAAATTAGATATGAAGAACTTAACTTTGGAAGAAGGTTAAGAACAAGATTAAGGAAGATAATATGGAAGTAGGAAATAAAACTTAATTAAAAACTCTATGTAACATGAAACAAGATTTAAATTATATCTAAAAACTGTTATTTAGAAGCAAGAATCATTACATTTAAAAAGAAGAAGAAACTAGATTCTCAGAAAGCATAAAACAATGCAAAAATTGTAAAGGTCTGAATGACGATCCAAATTCCTGTCCAAATGATAGTCCAAAAGCCAGTCTGAATGGAAGAAAACGATTTAACCTATGGAAGAGAATATTTTTGGATGTCTTTAATTACTAGCTGGTTGATGCATATGATCCTATAGTGCAAAGGAAGCAATAGATTGATTAGTTAGGAGCTAAACTAACAAGAAAACTATTTATACTAATCATTATCTAAGAAGATGAACTATTTCTATGATATGTTAAAGTAAGACTAATGATGGAAGATAGAAGTAACCTATAGCTACAGGAAGAAAAGCTAATAGAGAGAAAGAGGCTAAGGAAACTAATGCTAACTATGGAAGAATTCGAAGCAATATCTAACTACAGATGATGAAAAAAAACTGAAGCAAACTACAAAGTATTAAGCTTTTGGTCGACCATTCCTAATCCTAAAGAAGAGATTATGTTAGCAGCAAAATACAGTTCACAAGAAAAACATTAGCAGGACTAATTCTAACTATGAATTGAATTTAAAACATGAACTGATTAACTTATCTAGTTCTAGAAAAGACTGAAAGTAATCAAGAAAGCTATGCTTGACCAGTCATACTAAATTCTGCAAACATAACAACAAAATACACATAACATAAAACAGAAGTTTCATTTATATGAACAATAAGACATGAACAGTGACAAAATACATAATATGAAATAGGAATCTCATTTATGTAAACAACAGAACATTATTTCTATCACAAGACAACAACATCATGTACAAAATAAATATGGAAACAACACAGCTTATCTGCACAACACAAATTATATACACAGACAGGAGACCGCTGGTTGTTGAGGGGCCCATCTCAGTAATTAGAGGCTGCGCCCTGATCAGTCAATCACCATGCATGATGTTGAATCTTCATAAAAACTAGAACAAAGGTATATTGAATTAAAAACAGAGTGTTACAGTATTTATGTGTCTATTTGCAGCTTGGGAAAAACTAATCAAGGCTAACTCCGTCTCAGTCATGCCAACAAAAAAAAACTTTTACAAAACAAGAATAGACTTAGTTCGTCTCAATCACAAAGATGTCTATTTATACATGATTACAACTGGGGGAGGCAAGTCGACCCTTTAGTGGTCAACTGCTCTAATAATAGACATTTTTAATACAAGAAAATAGCTATGTCTAAGATCTCGTGACAACGCATAACCAAAGAACAACTCTACTCAACATCCGGTGACAACGCATAAGCCAAGGAACAACTTCTGCTTAATCACCCTGTGACACATATAAGCTAAGGAACAGCCTTGTAACGTTTCATGACAGTGCACAGGGGATCTTCCAGGCTCTACGGCGTCGATCTTCCATGCAATTGTTGAAGCGTTAATTCTCTTTGACGTGGGCAGAGATAATTGTGCTATCGAGTTGAGCATGTAGGAGAAGGAATATTCTAGAAGACCAGCTCACCCATGTGTCGGTTTACTCTTCAACGGCCCGCGAATATCTCAACCAACGATCTTGTGGGTTGAATGTGGGGCTAAACGACGAGCTGAATACGGCTGATCGTTTGTAATATAAACACGCAGTCTGAATGAAAGTTCGTTTGAGAGCCATCACCTGTAGAATGAAATGTAGTTTCCAAGCAAGCCAAGAATATCAAATAAACGTTAATAAATCACAATAATGATGAGTTTTAACCAAGATTCACATGATATGTAATTATGATCATATCTGGGTCTGATTAATGGTCTGAATGGCAGAAAAAGTGATTTATTATATCAAAATAGTGAAAATAATGCCACTCAGAATATATTTGTTGATAAAAAATGGTGACAAAAATGGACGTCAACACACTTTGATCACTGTGCCATGTTTCAAGAGGAACCAATCTCCAATTTTCTTCTCAGGAGAAAGCTGCAACATCTCGTTCATCTCTGTTAACACTTTGGGCAATCTTTCCTGATGAAAAAAATTGTAAACTTCTGACATGAGGTTGTTCATAAACTTGTTGTAATCTGTGTTCATTTCTTTTGTGAGCATCATCTCAGGAAGATGCAAATTTTGCTCACTAAATGACAAGAAAATCCTCAACAAATATGATTGAAACCTGAAACTCCTGGTCTTATGGAAGTCCACCATATGAGAATGGATATTCTCAGCTAGGGATTCATCAAATTTAAGGCAAGCACACTAGACTGACTGGTCATACTCTCCAGAATCTAATAGGAAGGTGCTAAGGACGAACAACAGACTCATCAAAGGTTCAGTGCCATACATGCCTGTTTCTAATCCTAAGAACTCGCTTAGAATGGTTATGGCACACTTAGATTCTTCAGTAAAGAGATGGACTTCGACTAGGAAAACATGGTCTTGCAATGGGACACTAGGTTTTAGGCAAACCCTGTAGAAAATTTGCTTTAATTCAACTGTAGACTGTTTAAAATATTGAATTAAGGATTCTTCCTTGTACTCTTTGGACTTCAGACTGAATTCATCAGGAATTGATAGGGATTTTCTTATAACAATAGGGCTGACAAGACACAAGATATTTGAACTGGGCGCATCCATACAGTACCCTCTCAGAGGAAGAGTAATTACTAGCGCACCAGTCGATGAATTCAGGGAAGCCTAGGGTTTGGTCAACTGTAAAAAATTGGACAAGCGACCTATATACCTTATGCACATCTATACCCTGGTTCCTAATCACTTCCAATTTATCTTTTACTGCTTCAATGGGTCCATTAGTCAATATAGTGTCATAGACCTCAGCATATTTATCTTCTAACAGTTCTTCTATCTTCTGGCGTTCAAAACCTGGGGGCTCTACTTCTCCAAGCTCATCCATTTAAATAGTTTTGTATGAGAACAAGAGGCCTACCTGGTTTACTAACAGTTGGTATGAGATTCCTGGATGAGGTGGCTACTTTCTGCACAGTCGTCGGCTTTCGCTTTCCAATGCATAGGACAAACAATACTCAGATTCTCGTGCAGATGCATTTTTATATTATTTATCTTTTCGTATCAGTCTTGCACCTCTTATGACAAAGGAATTCTTTGAGCTGTCCACCTGCTGGATCGATCCTGCGCCGTCGATCTATCTCCCTGTTTAACACTTCAATCCTTCGTAGTCTTCATCCTTTCAACTGTTGCCTTCCTCGCAACTCTATCCTGCGAAGTCAACGTTGACCGCAGATCTGAGCCTTGTCCGCATCCTGACCATCCAAAGGTGCGGTCTCTACCAAGCCTTGCAAATCCGAAAGTGTTGGTTGTCCGTGCATGTTGAATCTGTGAACAAAATGCCCGTCGTTGATGCTCATCTCCACCAGATCTCATCATTGAAAGACGTGGAGCCTACCAAATTTTTGCCAATTTGAAAAGTTCTTTTCTCTGCACATGTTCCATCAGCGAAGCATCTAATAGCCGTTGATCTGTTTCCACTTTTGATCCGACGATAGACTTTGCCTACGGGTTAACACAACTTCGCCAATGCGAAGACTCATTTAGACCCCGCATCTTACTTTTGTGATAACATTTGGAACTATATATTTTTTTCACCATTAGATCTATTCTCTCCATTTCCATCTTCCCATAACCTTGAGTGAATTCTTGTATCTCAATCTCACTCGCAAGGTCAGAACTTAGGCTTACTCATCATTTTCATGGAGCTGACCCCCTCCAACTACTTAGCTCAAAAATAGTGCCAACAACTGGCTCCAATTGGGTATGCCATCCTCCCTTCGAGGTGGCAAAGAACCCGTAGACCAGGTTCCTGATCCATTGGGCGGATTCCAAACTTTCAAAAACCTCACATTACTCTCTTTCACTTTTTCTATATACAAAATGAAACAAAGAAAAATGGCTACCCCACAATATCTCAGGGCCTTCTCTTCGGGCTTCAAATATTTGGCTCACCATCTGCACTAATTTTAAAAGAAAGAAATATATACACTTATGGTACAAAAGTTACCCATCATCCTCAGGACAGGTAATGCTTCAATAACCTTCCATTTACTGAGCCACTTCCCAGTTGAGACCCATCATGATGCTCCAAAATGAATGAGTTTGCACCTCTATATGCTGTAATGATGTATGGACCTACCCACATATGATCAAAATTCCCATGCTTCTCTTCTCTAGGAGCATCCCATTTCAAGACCAAATCACCAATCTAGAACTGTTCTTCCTTAACCTTCCTATCGAAAGTACTCTTCATTTTCTCCTGATGTACTTGTAATTTGTCATAGGATTTATCTCTCATCTCATTCAGTTCTATTATCTGATTTATCCTTTTTTGCATATGATTTGGTTCATCTTCATGTCCCTACAACAATTTCATGACTGGAAATCCTAAAGATGTTGGAAAAACAAATTCATCCCCATATACTTACTGGAATGGTGACATTCCAATTGCCCTTTTTGTGTTAATCCTGTCAGACCACAGAGCATATTTCAGCTTTGTATGCCAAGCTCTTTTGTTCTCTTCTAGCAATTTCTTAATTATTCTTACCAGGCTTTTGTTAGAAGACTCAACCAATCTATTTCCTTGTGGATAGTAGGCAGTAGAATGGTTCAGGTTGATGTGATATTTATGGAAGAAACTTATCATCTTCTTAGATTTAAAATCAGCTGCATTGTTTGTCAAATCCTTCTGGGACATCCAAACCTGACCAAAATGATATTCTCTAAAAAATCCATGATCACAGCATCAGTTGCTCTCCTTGTGGGTATAGCTTCAATCCATTTTGTGAAATAATTAGTTGCTATCAGAATCCATCTATGTTGACTTGAAGAATTTGAGTTTATCTCCGCAATGAAATCTAACCCCCACTACTAGAAGGGTGCCTATACTGAAATTGGGTTAAGAGGAAGTGAAACCAACTTTCTTTTATCATAAAAAATATGACACTGATGGCATGTGGTAGTGTCTTTATAATTATCAGAAAACATAGTGGGCCAGTAGAAACCAGATCTCATAATTTTATTTGCTGTTACCTTCCATGAGTGGTGTCCTCTGCAATCTCCTTTATGGAATTCCTTCATTTTCTGCTGAGATTCATCTTCCAATAGGCAATTCAACAATATACCACCAGGGTCCTTCCAATACAAGTATTGATTCATAATGTAGAACTTTGCAACCTTTAGTTTCATAGATCTAGCTCTTGTTTTACTCAATCCTGCAGGAGCTTGTAGGTTTTGCAAAACATATACAATGTCAGTATACCATGGTGATGAAGAAAAATATGGCATTACCTGTATCCCTCTGTCAAGTTGATTTGAATGACTTGTTAGGAAGTTGAGTTGTAAAGATTCACAATTAGCTTCAGTCATCATTTTGGCAAGTCCTTGTCCTTTAATCAACTTGGCAAGCTTGATTTCAAGATCATATTCCAATAATACTGCAATCCACTTTCCCTCTTCCCTTCTGGATCTGGTTGGGTAAGAATGCTCTTCACTGCATTAGTTGGAACATATGCAATAATGTGTGAATGCAAAATGTACACTCTGAAATATTTCAAATATTTCACCAGGCATAGGCTTGTTTTTCCATGATATCATATTTCAACTCTCCATCTCTCAATACCTTACTGAAAAATGCTATAAGCTGCTCATCATTTTGAATGTTTTCTGCAATAGGACTCCAGCAATCGTATGCTCAGATGCATAGGAGAATACTAGGAAATTTCTAGTGAAATATGGACTCACCAAAATTAGAGCTTCAATGATGGCCTTTTTAATACCTTTGAAAGATCCTCTAGCACCATTTGTCCCTTTTATTTGACTGTCCTTCTTCAGCATGTTAGTAATATTCCTCAATATTTCAGCAAAGTTGGGAACGAATCTCCTCAAGAAACCTACATGTCCAATAAATGACTGCACTTCCTTCTTGCTCCTAGGATCCTCAACCTTTAAAATTGCACTGACGCTTTCTGGATCAATCTTAATACCATCCTTCGAAATAATATTCCCAAGCAATTTAGCTTCTTCTAGTGCAAAATTAGATTTGTTGGGATTCAGTGAAATACCATATTTTCTGCACTTCATAAAGACTTTCTCCAAGTGTTTGATATGTTCCCTGTCAGACCTGGAATAAACAGTGATATCATCCATGTAAAAAACTACAAATTTATCATTTTCTTCTACAAAAGCGATGTCCATACCACGCTTAAATGTAGCTCCTACATTCATCAAGCCAAAAGGAATTTTGGCATACATGAATGTACCCCATGGTGTAGTAAAAGTAGTATTCTCTTGGTCCTCTAGGAATACTTTAATCTGGTTATAGCCTGAGAAATCATCCATAGTTGAAATCTGTGAAGAACCTGCAATAATTAATTAATGCAAATACACAAGATATCAGAAATAACAGAACTCAGAATCACTTTTATATTGATCACAGGCCACTTCGAGGGGGAAACCTCCTTTGAGCAAGCTCAATACAATTAACTTCACGGTGCCTTCAATGACCTCAACACACACTTATATACTAAGTCTATGCCCAATACTATGAGTCAAAACCATGGGACATATAATACTACGGGACGACTTACAAATCATATGCGTCCAACAACAATATACTAACATAGTAAAGAGAAGGGTTGACACGGGTTCCTAACATCCCCTCTCCCTTAGAAAAAGCTTTGTCCTCAGAGCTTTGGTTGGGGAAATTGTTGCAGAATCTGAAGGAGTGGTTCCCCGGTAGCATCCTCGGGTTGCATTTCGGGCCACTGATGCCTTTGGAGTGTTAGGGAGGATTGCTTGGAAGGATATAGACGAAGAAGAACCCTATCAGCTGCATGGAAAGTGCACGCAGAATGGTGTTGATCGGCTTGTTGTTTCAGCCAAATTCTGGCCATGTGAAGATTGTCCTACAGAATGAGAAGAATCTGATCGCGGTTTCGAAGAACCAAGTCAATTTCCTGAACTGGGGAGCTGCTAAGGGTGTATGGAAGAAGAACCGGCAGTGTCTGTCCATAGAATTCTTCATATGGTGTCCTTTGAGATGTGGTATTGTACCACCAGAGCGCTTCTAGGAAATCCATAGACATAGTTGGCCAAAGCTGTGTAGGGATGGGAAAGGGTTTGAGCAATCCCGAAAGGAGTGTCGTTTCACCCTTGTTGACCTGGAAAGTATCACAATCATCCACCATCTGTTGAATTTTCATTTTCAGTCCCTACCAAAAGAAGTTACATTGTTCCCGGTCATACATTTTGAAGAACCCAGAGTGCCCTGCTGATGAAGAAGCATGGAGTTCATAGAAGAGATAGCCCTGTTGAACATATTGCAACCAATTTGGAACAAGCAGAGAAAGAGCTGTAAGAGAAACTGAATCATCAATTGTGCGAGAAGGAGCAGCTGCCACCATATTGTCCTTACCCTTCTTGTAAGTGATTGCATAGGGATAACCCATTTCAAGTGTGTTGGGGAGGAGACCCATTGTTCCAAAAAAATTTCCAGACTCTGGAGATCAGTCTTGATGCAGAAATAATTCCCTAATAGGTATGGCTGCCACTTCTGTACTGCATGCAAAATAGCCATCATTTCCTGCTGAGAGGTAGATGTGACTAAATTATTACCGGAAAGGTCTCTTGAAGGTGACAAGCTCATTGGTTCAACAAAGACACCTGCATATCTATCCAAGGAAGTAGTGGAGACCATTGATGGGTGCATCTGAATGGAGTGGAGCTAAGTGATGACACCATGTGAATTCTTCTTAAGGATTTTTTCCAGGTGATGTGAACTGATGATGCGGAGAGACCCTGGTTGTAAGCCCATTAATTTGTGTTGTGCCCCATTGACTGAAAACTGCATCCAAAGTTCAGCAAAATTCCATAAAATGGGGCCAAGTGTGCGTAACCATTGAACGCCCAAAACCACATCACATCCACCTAAGGACAAGGAAAACATGTCAGAGCGCAAGTTATAATCTTTCATAGAGATACGCACATTGTGACACTTCCCCTTGCAAGGTAAGGTGCCCCCATTGGCAACCATGACTTCAAAGTTGGAGTAAGGATGGACAAAACAATCAACGTGTTTGGCAATCTAAGGGTCAATGAAGTTATGAGTGCTGCCAGAATCAATGAGTATGGTAAGAGGGAACTTCTTGAAGTGTCCCCTGACCTGCATTGTTTGTGGGGTTGTGACGCCAGTTACAGCATGGAGAGAGATCGCGGGTGGGTCATCCTAAGATGGGGTGTCAATAGGCGGGTGCTGAATGTCGACCTGATCATCTACTATATCTGGAGCTTCTTCACCAAGTTCAGAGGTAGGCAGAGAATCCACATCCAAGAGATAGAGCTTTTGTTGAACACATCTATGTCCCCGAGTGAATTTCTCATCACAATTATAAAAAAGCCCTTTTTCTCGGTGTGCCTACATCTCGGTTTCAGATAAATGCTTGATAGGAGTTGGTCGAGGAGCTGGCGGGATGGGAGGTCATTGAGAACCCATATTTCGGAAGGGAACAAAAGTGGGTTTGGAGCGTTGTTGGGCTGCAAGCTTGTATTCTGCCAACTTAGCCAAACCTAGGACTTCCATCATTGTGTTGGGACATAACATTTTAACCTCAGACCGGATTTCATCCTTAAGACCATTGATAAAACAATTCCTGTAAAATTCATCAGACAATCCTTCCGTTTGATTAGCGAGTTTCTCAAATTTTTCCTGATACTCTCTCACTGTGCCAGTTTGGTGAAGTTTAGTGAGTGCTCCTATGAAGTCGTCAAAAGCACTAGGACCAAATCATGGCAAAAGGAGTTGGTAAAAATATGTTGAGTTTGGCTCGGGATGAGCTTTGATGTACCAACGGTACCATTGAAGGGCTTCCTGTTCCAAATGAAAGGATGTAAGTGGAACTTTCTGGACATCAAAAGTATTATGCATACTGAAATATTGTTCTGCGCGGTATATCCATCCAGTCGGATCAATACCATTGAAGCGAGAAAAATCAAGCTTCGTCCCACGAAAATTGCTGGAAGAAGAGAACCAGGTGGCTGCAAAAGATTCTGGCTGTCGGTTATTGTTCATGGTTGAATGCTGAAGATGGAGGCTAAGAAATTTTTCATCCAGATTTTGGAGTTTGGTTTGGATGGCTGCAAGTGGTTCCTCCATGGTTTTTGCTCCTGCGAGGGTGACAAGCACAACCAAGGGTTTTTTTTTGGAAATGTATAGAAAAACACAAACAAAAGCTTATTTAGTAAATGAAGATTTGGATTTGGGAAAAAATCGGATGGGTAATTGGGGTTTGACTAGGTTTTGAACACTTTCTGATGGACAGGGAAGCAAAAAATGGGGATTTTAGAAGTGGGGTGAAATAATGAGAAAATTTGGTAGAGAGGGACAAAGAAGCAGAATTAGGAACGGAACATGGTGGCAAAATTTGAAGGCGTTTGGGTGAAAATTGAAGGAGTTATGGCAAACCCTAAAAATAGACAAATGTGGGATTTCTGGTCTTGGGAAGTGGAATTTGGGATAGGGTCTTCAAGAATGAAATATGCAGAATGGGATTGCAGGGATGTCAGTGAAGTTTCAGGGAAAACAGAGTTGAAACAAAGGAGATATGGCCGAAAAACAGATTTTTATTTTTAATTTTTTTTCAGAAATGGATTGGCAATAGCGGCACAGAAGGGATCCGCAACAGATGGATCTACAACGGTGTGGAAGGGATCGAAAACTACTGGATATGAAACGACGATTGGATCTGGAACGACTTTCAGAATAGATCTGAAACGGCTGGATCTGGAGCGGAAGTGATTGGCAACAGTTTAACTGAAAATAAATATGGACCCCAGGTATGTGCGGCTTCCTATCGATTCAGGGGATTCACTCGGCCACCAATGCTGTCTGATGGATTGCGTATTGGGGCAGTACCCCTCACTCCACAGTTCAGGTAAAACTGATAACCGCTTTGCCACAAACGACAGCTCTTGGTTTACTTCACGGGTGGGAACTAGTAAATCAGGTAGGGGTCGTTTCCCTTTTCAGTGGCAGGTCCTCTCAATGGGCCAGCTATTTTGGGGTTCCTGTGGTACTCCTCACAATGAGTTTTATGGACTATGCCCAAGTATTTCCCACAGTTAAGCGGATAGGGTTTATTCCCAGATCCGAACTTGCAACAGATGCGAAAAAAAAATTTGGCAGAAATTCCACCCAACGAGCCCAAGAAAGTGCTCTGATACCAGATGTGAAGAACCTGCAATAATTAATTAATGCAAATACACAAGATATCAGAAATAACAGAACTTATAATCACTTTTATATTGATCACAGGCCACTTCGAGGGGGCAACCTCCTTTGAGCAAGCTCAATACAATTAACTTCACGGTGCCTTCAATGACCTCAACACACACTTATATACTAAGTCTATGCCCAATACTATGAGTCTAAACCATGGGACATATAATACTATGAGACAACTTACAAAGCATATGCATCTAATACCATGGGTCAATACTATGGGCTAATATAAACTATGGATCAACAAATACTATGGGACGACTTACAAAGCATATGCATCCAACAACAATATACTAACATAGTAAAGAGAAGGGTTGACACGGGTTCCTAACAAAATCCTTTCAGACCCGACCACCTTCTGCAGAATGTGCTCCATCTTTGGTAATGGGTAATTTTCCTTCATATAAACTCTATTGAGATTTCTGAAATCAATACAAAGTCCGATCTCACCATTTTTCTTTCTAATAGGAACCAAGTTAGCCACCCATTTTGAAAACATCAAAGTCACAATAATCTGAGCATTGAATAATTTTTTGTTCTCTTTTTCTATCACAGGAAACAACGTGGGGTTTACTCTTCTCAACTTCTGCCTGAAAGTTTCTTCTCCAGGTTTTATTGGAATGGTATGCTGTATAATGGAGGTATCATACTCTTTCAGGTCTTCATAGCTCCAGGAAAATACATCTGTGTATTTCTTCATCAAATTGACATATTCTTCTTTCTCTTTCGCAGGTAATTTCTTGGACAATTTCATGATTCGTGGTGCTTCTTTAGTACCTAAGTTCTGGTCTTCAAATGCATCATCAGCAAGTTTAACTTTAGGATTCTTAGCAACATCATTATGATCAAACATCTTCTCTAGGGGAATCAGGCCTCTTGGAATAAAATTGCTCTTCAACTGAATTATGTCTTTTCCTCCTAACATATTCTTCCATTCTTTGTTCTCAGCCTTTTCATCTTCAGTTGATTCATCATCTTGGAAGCTCTCTAAATTTTCATTTTATGTATCAATCCGAGCATTCACAAATTCATCAGACATTTCCAAAATCTCTTTATTTGCAGATCATCGTCGAAAACTTGCCAATATTTGGAGTTGTCTGGTATTGAGGATCTATTTACAATTTCAACTTCATACTTTTTCTGGGAATAAATAGGAGCCTTGAAACCACCAACAGTTGTAGCCAAAGAATATGCTACTTGATTTTCAATTCTAGGGACCACTTTGATTTTATGCTCTATGAAATAATTGCCAAACATGTCCCAAACTTCATTCTTGTATGCTCTCATTCTGGGATGTTTGGTCTGGTAACTATCATTTACCTGATTTACCACAGAATCTGAGTCCCCAAATACTTCTATTCTCTTTGCCCCCATATCCTTCAAAGCCTGCAAACCCAACAACAGAGCCTCATACTCAGCTACATTATTAGTACATTTAAAAGTCAGTTTATAAGATAAAGCTTTAAACTCTCTGACTAGATGTATAATCCAAACACCTGCCCTAGCCCCATTTTTACTTAGAGACCCATCAAAGTACATAGTCCACAACCCTTCTTCATTCTGTTTCCTCTCCAAGGCTTCTTGTCCTTTTGCAAATTCTTCATCCTCTTTAACTTAAATCTGTACAAGAACTTCAGGATCAATGAGTGGTCCATCATTGAAAAATATAGAGGATCCCAAATCAGTATCAATAGCATAAATGGGATGATTTTCAAGCTTATATTGATTGCTGACCACATAGGCTAACCTTTTCTCTCTATATAACCTCTTTTTGCCTCCGAATAAAGGTATAATGGCATATGACAGATCCATTTGCATAGTTCCTTTTAATTTCGACTGTCAGGATCTTTATAACATACCAAAGTTTGCAGGAATATCAGCTACTACAACATCCATCACAATGCTTTTAGATGGAAGTTGTGTAAGATTTACCACCATATCTTTTATCAATCACAGACACCTGACCTTTCTAGAATAAAAAGAATACATGTCTTTATAGGGCCTAGTAACCTCCAATCCTATACTTTCTACTACTGTTTTTGGCATTAGATTATGAGATGCACCAAAATCTAGCATGGCATTGTGCAAAATCATATCATGTATATTCAAACTTAGATAAAATGGGGGAACCTCTTCATCATCTATATTTTCAATTTTAGGTCCAAAAACAATAGTGGGAGAATCATTTGTCACTTCTAAAATATCTGGGTGAGGATCACCTTGATTCTTGACCATTTTAGTAATTTCTTCTCTGTACTCATCGTTTCTCAACAACTCATTAAAGGGGATAGAAATATTAACCTTTGATAACTCTGACTTCAGATTGAAGGATGAAATTGGTCTATCTACATCAATTGGCACTAATTGTTTAGTTTCTTTTGACTGTTGTTCCTTATTTTATGGATTTTTCTATATAATAGCATCCTTCTGCTTTTCTTTTTGTTTTTCTAAGTTATGTTGGGTGTTGGAAAGCTAGTTTGGATTAGACTTTCCTTTATTTGTTATTACATCATGATTTCTCAGTTTTAACTTTCTTTGAAAATCATCAATGGAATTATGATATCCTCTCTAATATTGTTCTGAATCTAGCTCTGAAATATGACTGTCACCCTCTTGAGTGAAAAAATTATGCTTCTCTTCAGTTAAATGCATTTCAGAATCAATATCATCAAAGTGGTGAATCTGGGCATTCATTGAGTCTTCTTTTCCTTCCTCATCAACCAAATTTTCTGGGAAAGGTGGTCTTATTTGTTGGTCTTCAGGTTTTCTTTGGTTTCTTTGAGGAAAAGGACGTCTTCTAAAATTTGGATTTCTTACTTGAGTTTTAGGTTGCTCTCTGTTAGGTGGTCTATTATCTAAATCCAACGTGTCCATCAATCTCTCCATGGTTTTCATCATCGTTTCAAATTTGGCATCATTTGTAGAAGGAGGGGCAGAGGCAGATGTTTGATTTTCTTGTCTTCTCCTATCTGTCACTACTCTATTTTTCATTTTCTCTAAAGCCATTAAGTTTGCTTCCACTTCTAAATCATCTTTAAACATATCAGGAAAATTGGCAGATTTTCTCTCTCTCAACATACAAGAAAAATCTCCATCAAAAGCATCTGCATAATGTAGTTTAGCAGCCCCTACTAATGGTTTGATATCAGTAGGAATTGAATTGTAAAACTTCATAAATCTGCTAGAAAATTCCTGAACTAATTCAAAGTTCCCTTTCTTTAAACCATTGTATTGAGATAATATTTGTACAAGGCTCTTCTTTGCCTCCCATCTATCGAAAAAAAGGGTCTTAAAAGCTTCAAAGGTAAGGATAGATGCTGCTGGTAAATCTTTAAACCATCTCTTTTCCTCTCCTGACAAACTCTAAGCAAACAACCTCATTTTCACATCATCATGATCTACTTCTGCTAGGTCAATGAAATCTTCAAATCTATCCATATGTTGTCTTGCTGTAAAATTCCCATCTCCATCATATAAAGAAATTCTCTGTGAGTAATTCTAAGGGAGATCATGCAAAGTGGTTGGAAAAGCTAAGGGTGCAAACCTAGCTTCCATTGGTCTAGGTGGATTTTGTGCCACATGAGGGTTCTGAGGAGGATTTTGAGGAGGTTTATGAGCAAGGTTTGTAGTATGAGGCTGAGAGGTCTGAAAAATGGGGGTTACTTTCTTCAACTTTTACAATGTTCTGCAAGTTATACCACAAGGGATCTAGCAAGTATGACTCAAACCTTTTTCGATCTACTTCTGTTTGCTTTAGGTCTGACTCTGATTTTGATCTTAATAAATATTTTCCAACACTTACTCCTAAATCCAAATCTTGAAAACCATAAAACTCTCCCTGAGATAAAGATATTTCAGTATTAGAAGTGCTAGTTTTTTCTTTTTCACATTAATGTCTAAGCAAACTTTCTGGGTTTTTCACACTTAGTAAAATTTCAGAATTAGGATTACCTCTTGTGTGGACTCTTCTAGAGGCCAGGATGTGTCACCTACCCAAATTCTGAAAATAATATTTTATTTGCAAAAATACATTATGTTAAATTTTAATTTCAAATTTTTGAATTTATGACCAAGTTTGGTCAAGGATTAATGTAATTACTGAATTATTATTATTTAATAAATTAAGTAGGAGACAAACACCGAAGGGAACTGTTAAATGAGTGTTCACTGACCCACTAGGAGGAATGGAAGTTGTTGGAAGGTATGGGACAGATGGAAGCAATTGCAGTTCACCACTAGCTGTTGGTTATGGGACAACTACCCCTAAAAATGTGGCATTATCCCCCAGGTGGTGGGAGTGGGCAGGAAGCTCATTTAATGAACCAGTAACAACTGAAAAGGCCTAGGTATCCTACATAAGACAAATTCGAATTGAGCAGGCAGCTCTTACACAATATTTTTTGCAGAAGTATTTCCTCATGTGCATCAGGTGATCACTGAGAGATTCGAATAGAGAGGCTAGTGTTGAGTACAATCATAAGTCTGCATACTATTTTGATAAGAGAACCAGAGGTGTTGGTGCAGGTCCTTTGGACTTCTAGTTTCAAAGATTTGACAACTACTGCTACTACAAGTGGAGATCCTAAACTTCTAAGCTTCTTCCTCCTGATGGTTCAGTGAACAGGCTCAGGGGTCCTAAGGCAAGTAACTTGGCTGTCTTTAGGAATTGGTTGGGTTGAAGAGGATCCTTGGGCTGTTTGTTTCCCTACAGTTAATCAGGTTTTGCTATCTCCTATTTTGTTTACAGAATAATAATTCTGTTTAGTGAAATCATCAAACTTTGTTTTGTAAATGAATTTATTTCTGATCTTTGTTTAAATCTGAATGATAAACTTTGTTTAAAATCTGATTAGAAAACCAATTCTATATTTTTCCACATGTTGTTATTTGCATCGCACTCCAATATAGAGAAGCAAATTAAATAATACATTAGAGATAAGCATATTGCCGTTTGATTGGATAAATAATTGTAGTAAGTGATTTGTTTGCCATTCTGACCTTTATCTAAACAGAATAAGAATTTACTGTATAACCATAGATAGTGTGATAGGATTCTTTTGTTATCTCAAAAATATAAATTTAGTTTAATTTCTGTACGGTCATGTATTCTCCTCTTATCTCTATTCTTTTCAAATAGCAAGCAAATGCATTCAGTATTAAATATTTCAAATTTTCATAGTACTGGTATTTTGTAAAAATATAACAGCTGCAAGAATTATTCAATATTTATAGTTATCTTATCTTATGTACATTATTCCTCCACTAAATTTTTCCTGTTTTTATATTCCAAACCCTAGAATTATTTTTATAGTCCTTCTTTGTTCTGCTCAAGCCTTACATGGCAAACCCTAAACTTATCATTCTCAATCCCTAGTTAACATTTCGAAACCTTTTTAAAGACAGAAATTTTCACACAGCAGAAAGTACGATTTTACCACTGTTTATCAAGAACTCATAACCCTAGTAGAATACATCTCAATAATTGAAAATAGTCGCACTATCGAAATTATTTATGCACAGGTTGAGCTTCTAGAATCATAGCTTAAACTCAAGTCAGATAGAAACCAAAACGGTACAGGTAGAATACTTTTACATTTCATACTTTATCTTATTCATAATTTTCTTGACATTCGAACTTAATTCACAATCTTTCCAAAACTTCATTATCGACATCATTGAAGAAGAACCGAAAACATTAGCTCAGAGGCTATATTACTTTCCATTCAAAGTTTTCCAAAATAGAACTTGACAGGGTTTTACACAAAAGACATATCCACTTTCCATTTCGGTTAAGGTATAAACCCTTAAAAAAAAACAAGGGTGTAAAACCCAGTTCGAAGTACCTTACAACGTTACAGCGAAGAACATTTCTAAGCTGAGCTATAGCTTAAAAGACTGAGGATCAACCTCTTATACGTTGCTTTCAAAACAAGTCAAACGAAAAACTTCGTTTTCGACCATCACTGAAACAAGACGAATGTTTCCAAATTTTGGCATACAACAAACACCATCCAAGGCACCTACGAGGTTTGTTGTGAACCACCAGAGCTTACCAGGAAAAGCGTAGCAATATCTAGTTGCCTTTTCTCCACACAACCCCCTCTTTCGAACGGGTACCTGTCAAACATGAAATGCAAGGTCAAAACAAGATTTTGCAAAACCAAATCAAATATTGCTTTATTATGTTTCAGTTCCCGAATGTTTACCTTTGATTTTGGCTTATCGAGGAATCAATCCTTTTCACTATCAAAACAATGAAGCAAGCTGGTTTTGAGATCAACCCTAAAGCTATCTCATCTGTAAGAGAATTGAACCCTGTCCAAAACACTATGCTTTATTGGAAGGAGGAAACCCTGTCACTACTTGGTATCATGGCTCAAATGCAGAAGGTTCAATGTCCGTAACTATTTAGAAGACTGCCATTCACAGGTCATAAGATCGAAACCCTGAGAAACGCTCTTGCCAAACCCTACAATTTGGCAGCCTGTCGGCCTCAATCTAGCATAACAATGAAGACTGGGAAATTTGCAAAACAATACATACAACGAGGGTAGGGTAGTAGAATCAACGATCAAGATTTGATGAGATTAACGAGTATGGAGTTTCCAGCAATGTCACGTTGTAAGCCAAACAACAGTGCGTTAATATCCCATTAATTACCTCAACCACAACAGTGCTAACATTGCCAGTCGAGAGATATTACCGTGTATAGCTCGGAGGAGGAGCGTTATGACAACCATGTCAGCCAGGATTTCTAGTTGTTAAACAATCCAAGTTCACATGGAGGGATTACATGGATGGACAACTATAATCTCCACTATAGAGTTTTGGTTAGCGTATTTATTACTAATCGGGACACTGTCAACCTGCAAATAATATTTAATAAACATCAAACTCAACATTCCTTTATGAATTTGGTTTATTACATTGTCAAAACTTAGGTTAAGAGCTACGTAAATAGCAGAGCCCCATTCATTACTTTAGTCTCGTTTTTCAAAGGTTGGAGACACCACTTCATCGCTTCAATTATTGCTTAAGTATATAAATAGATGGAATTACATCGTATTCCATAGTTTGCATATTGTATTCATAATCATTGCACATTTTTTTAAAAATCATACTATTGAAATTTTCATTGCACATTTCATATAGTTCAAAAAATTAGGCATCGTGATATTGTATTATATATCAATATAAAATATAGATGCATATTAACCATAGAATATTTCTATTTTATTTCTATTCCATCTTCTATGGTTTTGTATAAGCAAATGGACAAAGTCTTATAATGCCAGTTCAAAAGCATAAACATTATTTGTTCTACCAGTTTCTTACAGCATTAATAATAGATTCGGTATTATGGTTTATTAGTAACGACAGTAGTCCTATGATAATATTGTAGCATTAAAGTGAAATACAGGGACGACGTGAAAACTATCTCATTTAAGAGTATGAAAGTCATTACAAGAACTAGAATTAGAACCATACATCCATACCTCCTGTAACTTGTTTTCGCAAAGGAAGTAAAATACCATTTAATTTTACTTTGATGATGAATGGAAAGAAACTTTAACTTCGTTGCCGTAGAATTCTTACCTGTTGTCTGCACATGGAAATTGTTTCAAATGCCTTAGCTAATCATAGCTAAGTAAACTCTGGGGTACCTTGTAGGACCCCTTCATAATCATACAAAACAAACCGTCAGTACGTCATCTATTACATCAGGTTAATGTCAGCATATGTACAGCATAGAAGCACTCTTAGAATTCAGACAGGATTGAAGACTGCATTTAATGATGTTTCAATCATAAATATCTTGTGTTAAAAGATTAGTTTTTATTTAATTCTGCAATAGCAATTCAGTTAATGTTATGTGTTATACGTATTAAATTCGACAGGACAGCATTATCAATGATTCCATTTAAGAGATTTATCTAGTTATTAATTCCGCAATTCTGATTTCGATAATTATTGCTATTATATATATTTTTTTTTTTTGGTATTTTCGGGTTGTTACATGTGGTATCAGAGCTCATGTTCAAACTCTAGGACTGAAAAAGGTCCAAGAACACGCAGCATAAAATTTTATACAACGACAAATTTTATACAGCAGAAAATTTTACTAATTTAAATTTTAATTATGATATTGTTCAGAAATTATTTTAAGCTACAGGTATGGAGAATTCAGCTGATCATGTAGAAGACAGATTTCAACCAAACAACCACAGTTCGGGACAGCACTATGCAGAAGAAGGTCACAGTGAACTAAATAACAGTTCGTCAGAATTGTTACGTGCTTTTCATGAATTAAAGGCATTAATCAGATCTGTGAAACAAGACAATGAAAGAATTCTGCAAGCACAAGAACAATTAAACCAAGTGCTGTTTGAATAGTGCCCAACTAAGGAGCAAGAGAGAGATAATGAAGATATATCCAAAGTTGAGGGTCTGCCTCATGCTAATAAAAATAAGAAAATGAAAACTAGTGAGGTGAACAACAGGTCAACCTCATCGGGAGATGCTATTGAAGTGCGTAAAAAGAAACGTAACTACACCAGTGATAGCAGCGAAGGAGATTTCAAACCTAGAAGGAAAAATCATAAGGAATATGAGCAGATTTATGGGGAGTTCAAAAATATTAGACCTCCAACTTTCAATGGAGAAACTGAGAAGTGCGAGACAGCTGAAGCTTGCTGTCCGATATGAAGAAATACTTCTAGATTTACAACTATTCAGAGTCCTTGAAGGAAAAAATGGCTATATATAACTTGATCGGAAAAGCGGATATTTGGTGGCAGGACATCAAAAGAGTAAAAGGCATCAAAGATAAAGATGTAAGCTGGAGTACTTTTAAACGATACTTTAAAAAGAAGTATTTATCTGAACAGTACTATGAAGAAAAATCCAAAGAGTTCTACGATTTGAAGCAGGGAGGTATGAACATGAAGGAAATGAACAGTAAATTTCTGAACTTACTGAGATATGTGCCATACCTCATAGAAGAGAAACCAAAAATTCAAAGATACTTGAGCTGCTTACCTTTCAATATTAAGGACATAATCGAGTATGACAGTCCTAAGACCTTGGAAGAGGCTATATGAGAAAGACAGTTTTCTGTTATGACACAAATCGGAAAAGAGAAGGAATGTCGAATTGGAAAAATCATAAGCCCAACAATTTTGAGCTGAAAAAGAAAAATTTCAGGTTCAGTGGAAATTTCGGTTTCCAAAAGAAAAATTTTCAAAATCGGAATTATCAAGGGAATAATTCCAGAAACAATCAACAGCATAATTCTATAGCACCCAGAAATGCACCTAATAATACCAGAATCAATGAGCAAAAGGAACCCATCAAATGTTTTGAATGTTAAGGTCCCCACTATGCATCAGAATGTCCCTAGAGGAAGCGAAAAGCTAACAACATCAATTCTATTCAGACTAAACCTACTGTCGGAGACGTGGCGAGGGAAATGCCCAGAATCAATGTAGCACTTGACAACAAACAAGCAGATCATCAAATCTCCATGGTAGATATTGAAGGTATGCTGCAAAATCGTCCTGTTACTATTTTAATTGACCCAGGTGCTAGCTTAAGTTATATATCACCAAATATTGTGGAAAGTCTTAAATTGAAAACATAAAAGTTTAGTAAATATTGGTTAGTTAGACTAGCAACTGGAACAAAGAGGAAAGTATCAGATTTTATAGAAATTTGTGCTTTATCCATAAATAAATTACAGACAAAAATCAAGTTGAATATTTTACCTTTAGGATCTTACGATATTATAGTCGGGATGGACTGGTTAGAAGCCCATCATGTCATTCTGAACTGTTACGAAATTTTTTTTACATGTTTAAATGAAGAAGGAAAAACTGTAGAAGTAAAAGGTATTCCAAGAAAGGTAACCCTTAGACATATTTCAGCCATGCAAGTTAAGAGGGTAGTTAGAAAAGGATGTCAGTTGTTTGCAGTAAATGTAGTAAACGATGAGTTTATCGATAAAGAGGACAAACTAAAATTATAAGACATACCTGTCCTAAAGGATTTTAAGGATGTATTTCTTGAGGAGATCCCAGGATTACCTCCTAAAAGAGATTTAGATTTTACCATCGAGTTAATACCAGGAGCAGTACCAAATTCTAAAGCTCCATACAGAATGAATATACTGGAATTAAATGAATTGAAATCACAGTTGAAGGAATTGATTGATAAGAATTATAGAAGACCCAGCGTGTCTCCTTGGGGAGCACCTGTCATCTTTGTTAAAAAGAAAGATGGAACCTTAAGACTGTGCATAGATTATCGCTAGCTTAAGTTGACAATCAAGAATCGGTATCCGTTGCCCCGCATAGACGATCTATTTGATCAGCTGCGTGGAGAAACGGTATTTTCAAAGATTGATCTAAGATCAGGATATCATCAAGTACGGGTTAAGGATGAAGATATTTTCAAGACAGCTTTCAGAACTCGGTATGGACATTACAAGTTCGTAGTCGTGCCATTTGGCTTGACTAATGCCTCGGCTGTATTTATGTGTTTAATGAATAATATTCTGCACAAATACTTAGACAAGTTTGTTGTTGTGTTTATATATGACATTTTAGTGTACTCAAAAAGCAAAGAAGAGAATGATGAACATCTATGGATTATTTTACAAGTTTTAAGAGATCATCAACTCTACGCTAAGTTTAGTAAGTGTGACTTCCACAAGGATAAAATTCAGTATTTAGGACACATAATTTCTAAAGAAGGAATCTCGGTTGACCCCAACAAGATAAGGGCCATTAATGACTGGCCAGTTCCAAAGGATGTGTCAGATGTAAGATCATTTATGGGCATTACTGAATATTACACAAAATTTATAGAGGGTTTTATGAGGATTGCCAACCCTATAACTTCCTTGCAGAAGAAAGGTAAGAAATTTGTGTGGGATTAGAAATGTTCAGACAGTTTTAAGAGATTAAAGGAATTGTTGACTATAGCACCTATTCTGAGGATAGTAGATCCCAATAAATATTTCATAGTTTACACAGATGCTTGTAATGACGGACTCGGTGGAGTCCTAACACAAGAAGGACATGCGGTGGCATACGAATCAAGAAAGCTGAAGGTACATGAAAATAATTACTCCACATACGATTTAGAGTTATTAGCTACAATTCATGCTTTAAAAATGTGGCCTCACCACCTTATTGGCATAAAATTCACATTGTTAACAGATAATATGGGTCTGAAATATTTATTAGATCAGACAAATCTGAATGCTAGACAAGCTAGATGGTTGACCTTCTTAAGTGAGTATGATTTTGAAATTCAACATATAAAGGGAAAGAGAACAAGGTTTCAAATGCCTTGAGTCGTAAGGAAAAACTGAATTTTATTTTAGCCATCAACATTTACTCTATAGATTTGGAAAATCAGATTCTTGAAAAGAGTGAAACAGATGAAGAATACAGAAAAATGAAGGAAAAGACATCAAACAACAGTTCTGAAAATTTTATGGCAGATTACAGCATGAAGGAAAATGGGTTATTGTTGTATAAGAACAGATTGTATGTACCAGACATACCAGAAATAAAAATTCTGATATTAAATGAGATGCATAAAAGTCATTATTCTGGTCATCCAGGTTATCAAAAGACCATTACTATGCTAAGGAAAGAATATTATTGGCCCAGAATGAAGGATGAAGTAGCAGAGTACATAGCTAAATGTTTGGATTGTCAAAAAGTGAAAGTTGAACACCAACATCTTGCTGGATTGTTGCAATCGTTACCTATACCGAGTTGGAAATGGGAAGAGATAAGCATAGACTTTATTACTGGATTACCTAAAAACCAGAAACAAAATGACTCTATTATGGTGGCAGTAGACAAACTCAGCAAAGCAGCACATTTTATACCTGTAAAGACTACTCATAAAGCTCCAGACATTGCAGAAATCTTCATGAAGTAGATTTTTTGACTACATGGTATACCAAAAGTTATAATTTCAGATTGTGACTCTAAGTTTACTGGAAACTTTTGGAGATCATTATTCAAGGGGCTGAATACAACCTTAAATTTTAGCACAACATTTCATCCACAAACGGATGGATAGACAGAAAGGGTAAATCAAGTTTTAGAAGATTTATTAAGAATGTATGTTAAGGATCAGCCTGGTAAGTGGGAAGACTACTTGCACTTAGCAGAATTTTCTTATAATAATCATTATCATGCATCATCTAGACTTAGTCCTTTTGAAATTCTTTATGGTAGGAAATGTGACATACCTGTTTCTTGGAATGATCCAATAAATAGAGTTGTTTTAGGACCTGAATTATTGTAGGAGTTAGAACTAATTGTGAAACAGGTACAAGGAAATTTAAAAGCTGCCCAAGATAGGAAAAAGAGTCAAGCAGACTTAAAAAGGACTCATAAAGAGTTCCAGGTTGGTGAACATGTATTCCTCAAGGTAAGACCGGAAAAGTTCATTAAAATTGGGGAGCTGTGCCAAGTTGGCACCCAGGTATTGTGGTCCTTTTGAAATATTGTCCAACGTTGGACTAGTGGCATACCAAATGGCCTTGCCACCCAATTTAAAAATACATAATGTTTTTCATATATCATTTTTAAAGAAGTATGTACATGATGCTACTCATGTTGTAAACTGGACAAGACGGAGATTTTCAGGTGGAACCGGACTGTATCCTCAAAAGTAGGGAAACTCTGCTCCGGAATCACACCATTGGGCAAGTGAAGGTGCAATGGAAGCACCTTAGCCCGGAAGAGGCAACCTGGGAGTGGGAGAGTAGTATGCAGGCAGCATACCCAACTCTATTTCAGGAACACTCAAGGAGTGATTAACCAACATCAAGGACGATGTTGAGACTTAAGGGGGGGTGTATGTCACCTACCCAGATTCTGAAAATAATATTTTATTTCGAAAAATACTTTATGTTAAATTTTAATTTCAAAGTTTTGAAATTATGACCAAGTTTGGTCAAGGATGAATGTAATTATTGAATTATTATTATTTAATAAATTAAAGCAGGAGACAAACACCCAAGGGAACTGTTAAATAAGTGTTCACTGACCCACTAGGAGGAATGGAAGATGTTGGAAGGTATGGGACAGATGGAAGCAATTGCACTTCACCACTAGCTGTTGGTTATGGGACAACTACCCCTAAAAATGTGGCATTATCCCCCAGGTGGTGTGAGTGGGAAGGAAGCTCATTTAATGACCCAGTAACAACTTAAAAGGCCTAGGAAGCCTACATAAGGCAAATTCGAATTAAGCAGGCAGCTCTTACACAATATTTTCTGCAGAAGTATTTCCTCATGTGCATCAGGTGATCACTGAGAGATTCGAATAGGGAGGCTAGTGGTGAGTGCAATCATAAGTTTTCATACTATTTTGATAAGAGAACTAGAGGTGCTGATGTAGGTCCTTTGGACTGCTAGTTTCAAATATTTGACAACTACTGCTACTACAAGTGGAGATCCTAAACTTCTAAGCCTCTTCCTCCTGATGGTTCAGTGAACAGGCTCGAGGGTCCTAAGGAAAGTAACTTGGATGTCTTCAGGAATTGGTTGGGTGGAACATGCTCCTTGGGTTGTTTGTTTCCCTACAGTTAATCAGGTTTTGCTGTCTCCTATTTTGTTTACAGAATAATAATTCTATTTAGTGAAATCATCAAACTCTCTTTTGTAAATGAATTTATTTTTGATCTTTGTTTGAATCTGAATGATAAGATTTGTTTAAAATCTGATTAGAAAACCAACTCTATATTTTTCCACATGCTGTTATTTGCATTGTACTCCAGTATAGAGAGCAAATTAAATAATAGAATAGAGATAGGCATATTGCCATTTGATTGGATAAATAATTGTAGTAATTGATTTGTTTTCCATTCTGACCTTTATCTTAACAGAATAAGAATTTACTGTATAACTATAGATAGTGTGATAGGATTCTTTTGTTATCTCAAAAATATAAATTTAGTTTAATTTCTGTACAGTCATGTATTCTCCTCTTATCTCTATTCTTTTCAAATAGCAAGCAAATGCATTCAGTATTAAATATTTCAAATTTTCATAGTACTGGTATTTTGTAAAAATATAATAGTTGCAAGAATTATTCAATATTTATAGTTATCTTATCTTACGTACATTATTCCTCCACTAAATTTTTCTTGTTTTATATTCCAAACCCTAGAATTATTTTTACAGTCCTTCTTTGTTCTACTCAAGCCTTACATGGAAAACCCTAAACTTATCGTTCTCAATCCCTAGTTAACATTTCGAAACCTTTTTAAAGGCAGAAATTTTCACATAGCAGAATGTACAATTTTACCATTGTTTATCAAGAACTCATAACCCTAGCAGAATACATTTCAATAATAGAAAAAAGTCGCACTATCAAAATTATTTATACATAGGTTGAGATTCTGGAATCATAGCTTAAACTCAAGTCGGATAGAAACCAAAACGGTATAGGTAGAATACTTTTACATTTCATACTTTATCTTATTCAGAATTTTCTTGACATTCGAACTTAATGCACAATCTTTCCAAAACTTCATTATCGGCATCATTGAAGAAGAACCGAAAACATTAGTCAGAGGCTGTATTACTTTCCATTTAAAGTTTTCCAAAATAGAACTTGACAGGGTTTTACACAGAAGACATATCCACTTTCCATTTCGGTTAAGGTATAAACCCTTAAAAAAAAACAAGGGTGTAAAAACCAGTTCGAAGTCCCTTACAACGTTACAGCGAAGAACATTTCCAAGATGAGCTACAGCTAAAAAGACTGAGGATCAACCTCTTATACGTTGCTTTCAAAACAAGTCAAACTAAAAACTTCATTTTCGACCATCACTGAAACAAGATGAATGTTTCCAACTTTCGGCATACAACAAACACAATCCAAGGCACCTACGAGGTTTGTTGTGAACCACCAGAGCTTACCAGCAAAACCGTAGCAATATCCAGTTTCCTTTTCTCCACACAGCCACCTCTTTCGAATAGGTACCTGTCAAACATGAAATGCAAGGTCAAAACAAAATTTTGCAAAACCAAATCAAATATTGCTTTATTATGTTTCAGTTCCCGAATGTTTACCTTTGATTTTGGCTTATCGAGGAATCGATCCTTTTCACTATCAAAACAATGAAGCAAGTTGGTTTTGACATCAAATCTATAGCTATCTCATCTATAAGAGAATCAAACCCTGTCCAAAACACTATGCTTTATTGGAAGGAGGAAACCCTGTCACTACTTGGTATCATGGCTCAAATGCAGAAGGTTCAATGTCCGTAACTATTTAGAAGACTACCATTCACAGGTCATAAGATTGAAACCCTGAGAGACGCTCTTGCCAAACCCTACAATTTGGCAACTTGTCGGCCTCAATCTAGCGTAACAATGAAGACCGGGAAATTTGCAAAACAATACATACAACAAGGTTAGGGTAATAGAATCAATGATCGAGATTTGATGAGATTAACGAGTATGGAGTTGCCAGCAGTTGCACGTTGTAAGTTGAACAACAGTGAATTAATATCCCATTAATTACCTCAACCACAAAACACATATTTCATTAAATTTGGAATTATACAAGGGATCTAGAATTTAGAACTTCAACAAGATTGAGTTTTCAAAAAATGAAAAACCAAAAAATTACTTAATTCACTCATTTCAATCTTTATATTCACCATTTTTTTATAATATTATCAATATAAGCTATATAAAATCAAATTTATATAAAGTTGAAGCATATCTTCCTAATATTAAACTTAGGTTCCTTACATTATTTTATTATTATAATTTTTTAATTTGTAATAATATTTGAGTTGATCAAGGTTTACCTCATCTCATGAACAATAGATGTTGCAAGAAATTTCTTACCTATTAAGTTATCTAATGGCATTATTTGTATGTTGAAATTATTAACCATTTTATTTATAATTTGATAAAGCATATATTGTGCATGTGTTGAATTACCATATTAGTAAGAGATTGTCTCCATTTTAGAGTGACCTACAAAGTTATTTAATGATATAGCAGTCAATGTGTTTGTTACTGTAACAAATTTATGTATTGGCATAGTAACTTATTAATTCCCAATCTTGATAATGGGTGGCTAGAACATGGGGATTTTTTCTCAACTTCAAGAAACAACAAGAACTGGAAATGCCTAGGAATTGGCTGAAACCTCTAATACCATGAAAAATTATTAGCTCATATAGTCACTGTAATATTGAACCTGTGGATGAGGACACTACCCCTAATCATATTTAGAATATTGACTAGAGAAACAATTAGTAACATATACACAAGCAACAACATGGAAAACTAGGTCATACTCTATTTTATTTTCTTCCCTTTATATGTATTGTCGAGTACGGATCTAGAATTTAGAACTTCAACAAGATTGAGTTTTCAAAAAATGAAAAACCTAAAAATTACTTAATTCACTCATTTCAATCTATATATTCACCATTTTTTTTACAATATTATCATTATAAGCTATATAAAATCAAATTTATATTAATTTGAAGCATATCTTCCTATGCTTAAACTTAGATTCTTTACATTATTTTATTATTATAATTTGTAATTTGTATTAATATTTCTTACCTATTAATTTATCTAATGGCATTATTTGTATGTTGAAAGTATTAACCATTTTATTTATAATTTGATAAAGCATATATTGTGCATGTGTTGAATTACCATATTAGTAAGAGATTGTCGCCATTTTAAAGTGACCTAGAAAGCTATTTAATGACATAACAGTCAATGTGTTTGTTACTATAACAAATTTATGTATTGGCATAATAACTTAGTAATTCTCAATCTTGATAATGGGTGGCTAGAACATGGGGGGTTTTTCTCAACTTCAAGAGACAAAGAGAACTGGAAATGTCTAGGAATTAGGTGAAACCTCTAATACCATGAAGACGTATTAGCTCCTATAGTCATTGTAATATTGTACTTGTGGATGATGACACTACCCCTAATAAGCTTTAGAATATTGACTAGAAAAATAATCAATAACATATCTACGAGCAACAACATGGAAAATTAGGTCATACTCTTTTATTTTCTTCCCTTTATATGTATTGTCTATTGTATGCCTTAGGACATTTTTGTCAAGTATATAGCACAATAGGTACTTAGGCACTTCACTTTTTACCTTCATTTTATGGGATTATTATGAGCCCACAAGTTTCTACATGTTTTGGACATTGTTAACTATCAATTATTACTTTGGATTATGTTGATTGGTTAAGCCTAGATTCCTTTTTATAATATAAATATAATCAACTAACATTTAAAGAAATATTCATTATTCAATACTATATATTATGATATGTGGTTGGCACTATTTTAGAGCCAACAAGAGAAAATATTGTATTGGATAAAGTCTAAGTATACCAATTAAGGTAAAAAAAAATTATTAATTAGAATATAAATTTTATAGTACAATTGGTTTTTTTTCAAATACATGAAGAAAGAGGGAAAACCCATTCTAGTTATTGCAAGTGTCCAGTATTTATTTTTGAAATGTTTGAACATATTACATTGAAAAAACATTAACTAGTTACTCCCATAGTAAAGTTTTTATAGACAAAGTCTATAATATGTTGTATGTCCAGTATTTATTTTTGAAATGTTTGAACATATTACATTAAAAAACATTAATTAGCTATTCCCATAATAAAGTTTTTATAGACAGTCTATAATATGTTGCTTGTAAGTGCTTTACTGGACTCCATTAACCAAGTTTGATGGATCGAGAAGTGTGGTACATTTGAAATCAATGAATTAGAATAGAAACATTGAAGTACATTTTTGTTTCTTACAAATACAAAAGTGAAAACCCACTAAACTTATTAAAAGTGCATTTAACAATCAATTTTTTTTATAAGTATCTGTGTGTCATTTAACAATCAAAATCAAATTATTATGAATTTTTATTGATAGTGCATTTAACAATCAAAATATTTTATAAGTATTTGTGTGTCATTTAACAATCAAAATCAAATTATTATGAACTTTTATTGGTAATTTTTATTGGAAACATTTTACAGATGTCAAAAGAAAATATTTTATAAGTCTAGGCATGTTTTTTAATGATCAAAATAAATAATTTTGTTATGAATTGGAATAGAAACAAAGTAGTACAGTTTAATTTATTTTATTATAATATATATTCATGAAGTGTTTGAATGTATTATATTGAAAAGAATATGAATTAGCTAGCCCAACATTATCGTTTTAATAGATCGTATCTAGAAGATGATGCTTTTAAATGTATTATTGAACTTGATTATCCAAGTTTGATGGAGTGAGAAGTTATGTCGATCTAGACAAAGCATTGGAATTTGTAATTTCCATGTTAGATATTGTTTGGTGTTTGAACGTATTACATTGAAAACAATGCTAATTAACTCCAAACATTATCGTTTTAATAGATCGTATCTAGAAGATGATGCTTTTAAATGTATTATTGAACTTGATTATCCAAGTTTGATGGAGTGAGAAGTTATGTCGATCTAGACAAAGCATATAATTTGTAATTTCCATGTTAGATATTGTTTGGTGTTTGAACGTATTACATTGAAAACAATGCTAATTAACTCCAATATAGTTTTAATATGCCAAATTAACTCCAATATAGTTTTAATAGGCCAAAACTAGAAGATATTGATCTTAAGTGCATTATTGGACTTGATTATCCAAGTTATGGGAGAAGTTATGTTAATATAAACAAATCATTGAAAGTTTAATATTTCATGGTGTCATGTAATTTGCATGAAGTATCGTCACATGAATACATTGCAATTTAAACAAAATTTTCATATTTGTACCAAATAATATAAAACTCCTCAAATAAATTTGAAGAGAATATTCAATATACAAGAAAAATTGAAAAATGTTTCTTCATGTATTAATTGGTCCTCCAAAGAACAAAATTACATCCATGAATCATCTCCACCTAATCTCATGTTATTCGTTCAAGTAGGTCAAGGACAGCTTGTACACCATGTTTATTTATCTTGGCCTTCTTGCAATGTTCTTTCTTAGCCATCCATGCCCAAACTATGGTATCAATTGGAATAGATCCAAGCTCTATGTCATCAGGATTTGGTACCCAATATTCTTCTAATACTTTTCCATTGTATTTCCCTGAACCGGGCTTCCACCAATCAACTTTAACATGAAGAGTATCACTTTCATCATCTTGAAATATATTTGAGGTGGCTTTTGCCATCCAAATCATCTCCCCTTCTTCCTCGTTTCCTGATCTAACTAGCAACATCTTTCCTTTCTCAACATCATTAATAGGGTTGAATGTTGTCTTTGGCTTATTGCACTTGGGTCCAACATACACGGGTTCACCTGTCATAGTATCAAAATCCCCATCCATAATATTTGAGATTGCATGAAGCGCATTACGACCAACATCTGGAGTTTTCCTTGTCTTGGGCCAGAAATCCTCAGAAGATGAATCATGATCATTGTAATCTTCATATAAAGTATCAAGAACTCTTTCCCAATACTCTACCTTATTTTTCCATTCTGGTGTAACAATTGGCAAATCCTCACCACCCATTGTGTCTTTCCACATTTTTATGTATGATGTTATTCCTTCTTTTAGTTCTTTTAAATAGATTTCATTCTCTTTGGGATGTAAGAAAGATGGCTTCCGTATGGGCAGTTTAGATCGACCTTCATCGTCTGTATTCCATAACTCAACTGGTTCTGACCACTCAACATCTCTTATGGATTCTTTATACCTTAATACCGGAACATCATTGAGTACAAGAAATTGGAAGTACTGAACATTAAGATGTCCAACTAGTGCATTTTTTCCTTCCTTGATGTATCCATTAAGGAAGCTTTTGAAGTCATACACCTTATCAATCAGTTTAGGTGGAAACACTCTTTTTTCTTCAATTTTGCAATATGTATCCATCATCTCAGGTAGAGAATATATATCTTTACTTTCAAGCTGGAAGACATTCTCCCATAGGTCCCGTCTATGTCTTCATGGGTGTGTCCCACGAGCAAGAACCCAACCTCAATAGTGATGAAGACACCAAGTGCAGTGAGAAGTGATAGAAACATGAAAAGATAACGATTTTTATTATCACTTGCTGCATTATCCAATTGTAACAATAAATGTGGAGGAAGAGGTTTAAAATCGATATCTTGATTTTCTAATCTTCCATGAGATAAAAATTCATCCTTGTACACTCTACATTTTGAGTAAATAGAGGTGTCAAGTAATGCATTTGAAAGTGGGTTTCTTGAACTTCCACTCTCATAAAGAAGATCACCATACATATCAAGATGTGGGTCTTCAAGGTCCCTAAAGCACTTAGCAAGTGATGTAATGGTAAATTGTGATCCCATATGTACAAATGGTAGGGAGAAATGACCAAAACCTCCTGTCTTATGCCCATGTGTTAGCATACCTGTCAATGACAAACCCAAGTTTATTCCTACAATAGATTTTGATTTGACGCGTAGCCTTGGAATTGAAGTCTTTGTTTTATCCATTTTATCATGGATAATACTCAAATACTCCTTTGGAAACCTCTCTGACATGATTCTGTGGGCATAGTAGCAATGTCTTCCGCACATAACGATCTTGTTATGTTTGTTCAATCTAGCGCGTGTCGTTTCTTCCAACTCTTTTGTAGTTGCTGACTTCATTTGTGCTTTCAACACAATACATTCACCACATTTACTGAAGTTGGTGTTCTTTGAGAATGCCACGTCTCGAAAATGAGTGTTCCAAATCTTGCTCATTGTTGGTTGTGATATTAATGGACAATTGATCTTTTCCAAACCCACATTGATCTCTTTTAACAAAGAGCTTTGTGTGTAAGTCGAAGGCAACAATCTTAGAGGAGAAGAAGTTCCATCTGCTTCGACTTGACGTGTTTGGTTTGGCGAAAAATCTGAATTGTCCATTACAATTTTATGCAGTATTTCTATGGCCGCCACAGTTTGTGCACGTGCTTTACATGTATTGGTGTTACCATGAATGGATTCCATATGTCCTTGTTCAAAATTATGTTGCTAGCTATAGAAGGTGCTTTGAGTAATCTTATGTATCTTGTACCATGCTTTCTTACAAATAACATTACCATCAAATCTCATGTCCTTTACTTTTCTAATAATAGGAGGTAGGCCATGGCCATGGCTCATTGACATGATAGTGTTTGAAACAAGTGAATTCAATACAAATTCCCTGATACCATTTTTGTCTTTGCATTCCATATCCCTTCTAGCATTTGCAATGGCATTCCTATCCACATGTTGAAGACAATTTTGTTTACAACATTCATCTGCAGCCAAAAGTCGGACTTCTTTCTCTTTATCTATCTTGGTTTGACGTTTTGCAACTTTTTCTCTTGTCATAGCTCGTTTAATCTTTTTATATGGCCTCGATGCATTAAGAACATTGACATCTTGATCTTTTTTATTATAAAGATCCCCATCCCATTGGTATAAAGGACTTGTATCCTCTATAACATCCCATATCAGCATTTCCATGGGTGGCTCTTTGTACTTTGTCTTGACCCTTAACATCTCACCTATGTTGTCCACCAATTTATGTATTGGCCATCTAACCAATCCATGTATAGACTTATCCCCAATCTTGCATCTTTCACAATACCCATGTATCTCTTCCACAAAAACACCAAAGTTATCTTCACCTAGTGTTTCACCCACAACCATGTCATCCTCATGGACATTAACTATCATTCCTGTGGCAATGCACATAATTGTTCCTATGCATCCATGTGTAAGAGAAACCCTTGTACATGTGAATGCAGCCCTATCTTGTGGAATATTTATGGGTTGATCTTCACAATGAGGTTTCAAATCTATTTCTGGCCAAATCTCATAAGATTCTATTGCACCCCCTAGTGTTTCCTCAAATCCAGTTGGATGTGGTAAAGGAGCATAATTTTTTAACACCTTCTCAATTCTAACCACTATGCATCCTTTCTTTACAATCTTTCCATGAACCTTATTCCCAAGCTCTGTATTGAATATGGAGCCCTCACCCACCTTCAATCCATGTTGTAAAAGATCTACTTTGTCTCCAATAGAAAATGTTGAACAAACATTTGCACCTGTACACCAAACATAACAAACTTAGTATTTTCTCAAAAAAACATTCAATAAACTATGAATAATTCTTAACACATGCTTTGGTATTTGATTTACCTATGGTGTGCCTCAAATCTGTAGTCCTCCATGGATGTGTGTCCCCTTCATCAACATATTCCACAATCAAATGTGGTTGAGTGACATCAATTATCAAAACCATAACATAACCTGCAACAACCCTTCCTCCACCATAATAAGTTCCAACTTCTGTAGATTCAACCTTTCCTAGCCCAATAACTTGACCATTAACCAGGAGGTCAACATAGTCCCCTTTTGTGAAAATTATACTTGCAGCCCTATCTTGTGGAATATTTATGGGTTGATCTTCACAATGAGGCTTCAAATCTATTTCTGGCCAAATCTCATAAGATTCTATTGCACCCCCTAGTGTTTCCTCAAATCCAGTTGGATGTAGTAAAGGAGCATCATTTTTTAACACCTTCTCAATTCTAACCACTATGCATCCTTTCTTTACAATATTTCCATGAACCTTATTCCCAAGCTCTGTATTGAATATGGAGCCCTCACCCACCTTCACTCCATGTTGTAAAAGATCTACTTTGTCTCCAATAGAAAATGTTGAACAAACATTTGCACCTGTACACCAAACATAACAAACTTAGTATTTTCTCAAAAAAACATTCAATAAACTATGAATAATTCTTAACACATGCTTTGGTATTTGATTTACCTATGGTGTGCCTCAAATATGTAGTCCTCCATGGATGTGTGTCCCCTTCATCAACATATTCCACAATCAAATGTGGTTGAGTGACATCAATTACCAAAACCATAACATAACCTGCAACAACCCTTCCTCCACCATAATAAGTTCCAACTTCTGTAGATTCAACCTTTCCTAGCCCAATAACTTGACCATTAACCAAGAGGTCAACATAGTCCCCTTTTGTGAAAATTATACTTGCAGCCCTATCTTGTGGAATATTTATGGGTTGATCTTCACAATGAGGATTCAAATCTATTTCTGGCCAAATCTCATAAGATTCTATTGCACCCCCTAGTGTTTCCTCAAATCCAGTTGGATGTGGTAAAGGAGCATAATTTTTTAACACCTTCTCAATTCTAACCACTATGCATCCTTTATTTACAATCTTTCCATGAACCTTATTCCCAAGCTCTGTATTGAATATGGAGCCCTCACCCACCTTCACTCCATGTTGTAAAAGATCTACTTTGTCTCCAATAGAAAATGTTGAACAAACATTTGCACCTGTACACCAAACATAACAAACTTAGTATTTTCTCAAAAAAACATTCAATAAACTATGAATAATTCTTAACACATGCTTTGGTATTTGATTTACCTATGGTGTGCCTCAAATCTGTAGTCCTCCATGGATGTGTGTCCCCTTCATCAACATATTCCACAATCAAATGTGGTTGAGTGACATCAATTATCAAAACCATAACATAACCTGCAACAACCCTTCCTCCACCATAATAAGTTCCAACTTCTGTAGATTCAACCTTTCCTAGCCCAATAACTTGACCATTAACCAGGAGGTCAACATAGTCCCCCTTTGTGAAAATTATACTTGCAGCCCTATCTTGTGGAATATTTATGGGTTGATCTTCACAATGAGGATTCAAATCTATTTCTGGCCAAATCTCATAAGATTCTATTGCACCCCCTAGTGTTTCCTCAAATCCAGTTGGATGTGGTAAAGGAGCATCATTTTTTAACACCTTCTCAATTCTAACCACTATGCATCCTTTCTTTACAATCTTTCCATGAACCTTATTCCCAAGCTCTGTATTGAATATGGAGCCCTCACCCACCTTCACTCCATGTTGTAAAAGATCTACTTTGTCTCCAATAGAAAATGTTGAACAAACATTTGCACCTGTACACCAAACATAACAAACTTAGTATTTTCTCAAAAAAACATTCAATAAACTATGAATAATTCTTAACACATGCTTTGGTATTTGATTTACCTATGGTGTGCCTCAAATCTGTAGTCCTCCATGGATGTGTGTCCCCTTCATCAACATATTCCACAATCAAATGTGGTTGAGTGACATCAATTATCAAAACCATAACATAACATGCAACAACCCTTCCTCCACCATAATAAGTTCCAACTTCTGTAGATTCAACCTTTCCTAGCCCAATAACTTGACCATTAACCAGGAGGTCAACATAGTCCCCTTTTGTGAAAATTATACTTGCAGCCCTATCTTGTGGAATATTTATGGGTTGATCTTCACAATGAGGCTTCAAATCTATTTCTGGCCAAATCTCATAAGATTCTATTGCACCCCCTAGTGTTTCCTCAAATCCAGTTGGATGTGGTAAAGGAGCATCATTTTTTAACACCTTCTCAATTCTAACCACTATGCATCCTTTCTTTACAATCTTTCCATGAACCTTATTCCCAAGCTCTGTATTGAATATGGAGCCCTCACCCACCTTCACTCCATGTTGTAAAAGATCTACTTTGCCTCCAATAGAAAATGTTGAACAAACATTTGCACCTGTACACCAAACATAACAAACTTAGTATTTTCTCAAAAAAACATTCAATAAACTATGAATAATTCTTAACACATGCTTTGGTATTTGATTTACCTATGGTGTGCCTCAAATCTGTAGTCCTCCATGGATGTGTGTCCCCTTCATCAACATATTCCACAATCAAATGTGGTTGAGTGACATCAATTATCAAAACCATAACATAACCTGCAACAACCCTTCCTCCACCATAATAAGTTCCAACTTCTGTAGATTCAACCTTTCCTAGCCCAATAACTTGACCATTAACCAGGAGGTCAACATAGTCCCCTTTAGTGAAAATTATACTTGCAGACCTATCTTGTGGAATATTTATGGGTTGATCTTCACAATGAGGATTGAAATCTATTTCTGGCCAAATCTCATAAGATTCTATTGCACCCCCTAGTGTTTCCTCAAATCCAGTTGGATGTGGTAAAGGAGCATCATTTTTTAGCACCTTCTCAATTCTAACCACTATGCATCCTTTCTTTACAATCTTTCCATGAACCTTACTCCCAAGCTCTGTATTGAATATGGAGCCCTCACCCACCTTCACTCCATGTTGTAAAAGATCTACTTTGTCTCCAATAGAAAATGTTGAACAAACATTTGCACCTGTACACCAAACATAACAAACTTAGTATTTTCTCAAAAAAACATTCAATAAACTATGAATAATTCTTAATAATTGCTAGCTTTCTAATAGAAAAACTCTAGCCATGAAGGGAAGCTAGCAGTCGTTAGCTTTCCAATTGATAACACTGTCCATGGTGATTGGTGGTTGCTAGCTTATACCTTCAGCTTGCACCATGTGCTCTATTTTGAAATAAACACATGGCACAAGATCAAGGAAAGCTAGCGACTGCTAGCTTTCCTCCTAGCATAAGCATTTCCTTCTAGGATAATAACACATACTTATGCTAGAAGGAAAGCTAGCAGTCGCTAGATTTCCAATAGAAAAATCATGTCCATGGTGATTGGTGGTTGCTAGATTATACTTTGAGCTTGTGTCATGTGCTCTATTTTGAAATAAGAACATGGCAATAGATCAAAGAAAGCTGGCGACTGCTAGCTTTCCTTGTAGCATAAGAATTTCCTTCTATCATAAACACACATGCTTATGCAAGAAGGAAAGCTAACAGTCGCTAGCTTTCCAATACAAAAACCCTGTCCATGGTGATTGGTGGTTGTTATCTTATACCTTGAGCTTGTGCCATGTACTCTATTTTTAACGAATGCTACCTTTCCTTATAGCAAATGCATTTCCTTTTAGCATGACACACATGCTTATGTTAGAAGGAAAGCTAGCAGTCGCTAGCTTTCCAATAGAAAAACCCTGGGCATGGTGTTTGGTGGTTGCTAGCTTATACTTTGAACTTGTATCATGTACTCTATTTTCAAATAAGCACATGGCACAAGATCAAGGAAAGCTAGCGACTGCTAGCTTTCCTTCTAGCATAAGCATTTCCTTCTAGGATAATAACACATACTTATGCTAGAAAGAAAGCTAGCAGTCGCTAGCTTTCCAATAGAAAAATCTTGTCCATGGTGATTGGTGGTTGCTAGCTTATACCTTGAGCTTGTGCCATGTGCTCTATTTGGAAATAAACACATGGAAAAAGATCAAGGAAAGCCAGCGACTGCTAGCTTTACTTGTAGCATAAGAATTTTTCTTCTAGCGACTGCACACATGCTTATGCTACAAGGAAAGCTAGCAGTCGCTAGCTTTCCAATAGAAAAATAATAAGAATCTCTTTAAGTTCACATTTCCTAAAGATTCATAATAGCCTATCCCATAGAGACCATCATTTAACTTGTTAGATGAATAACTTTTGGACATGTCAACATGAGAGAATAAGTGTTTATAAATGACAAGCTTTAAAAACTCAGCGTCTTCTTCCACATTCACCTCATAATAAAACTTCCCATTACATAGAATAAGCACACATGCTTATGTTATTGGAAAGCTAGCAATCGCTAGCTTTCCAATAAAAAAACCCTGGGCATGGTGGTTGGTGGTTGATAGGTTATACGTTGATCTTGTGCCATGTGCTCTATTTTGAAAGAAGAACACGGAACAAGATCAAAAAAAGATAGCATAAGCATTTCCTTCTGGCATAACCACACATTCTTATGCTAGAAAGAAAGTTATCAGTTGCTAGCTTTCCAATAGAAAAACCCTAGCCATGGTGATTGGTGGTTGCTAGCTTATACATTGAGCTTGTGCCATGTGCTCTATTTTGAAAGAAGCACATGGCATAAGATAAAGGAAAGCTAGCGACTGCTAGCTTTCTTTCTAGCATAAGCATTTCCTTCTAGCATAAGCACACATGTGCTTATGCTAGAAGGAAAGATAACAATTGCTAGCTTTATAATAGAAAAACTCTAGCCATGAAGGAAAGCTAGCAGTCGTTAGCTTTCCAATTGATAACATTGTCCGTGGTGATTGGTGGTTGCTAGCTTATACCTTCAGCTTCCGCCATGTGCTCTATTTTGAAATAAACACATGGCACAAGATCAAGGAAAGCTAGCGACTGCTAGCTTTCCTCCTAGCATAAGCATTTCCTTCTAGGATAATAACACATACTTATGCTAGAAGGAAAGCTAGCAGTCGCTAGATTTCCAATAGAAAAATACTGTCCATGGTGATTGGTGGTTGCTAGATTATACTTTGAGCTTGTGCCATGTGCTCTATTTTGAAATAAGAACATGGCAACAGATCAAAGAAAGCTAGCGACTGCTAGCTTTCCTTGTAGCATAAGAATTTCCTTCTATCATAAACACACATGCTTATGCAAGAAGGAAAGCTAACAGTCGCTAGCTTTCCAATACAAAAACCCTGTCCATGGTGATTGGTGGTTGTTAGCTTATACCTTGAGCTTGTGCCATGTATTCTATTTTTAATGAATGCTACCTTTCCTTGTAGCAAATGCATTTCCTTTTAGCATGACACACATGCTTATGTTAGAAGGAAAGCTAGCAGTCGCTAGCTTTCCAATAGAAAAACCCTGGGCATGGTGATTGGTGGTTGCTAGCTTATACTTTGAACTTGTATCATGTACTCTATTTTCAAATAAGCACATGGCACAAGATCAAGGAAAGCTAGCGACTGCTAGCTTTCCTTCTAGCATAAGCATTTCCTTCTAGGATAATAACACATACTTATGCTAGAAAGAAAGCTAGCAGTCGCTAGCTTTCCAATAGAAAAATCTTGTCCATGGTGATTGGTGGTTGCTAGCTTATACCTTGAGCTTGTGCCATGTGCTCTATTTTGAAATAAACACATGAAAAAAGATCAAGGAAAGCCAACGACTGCTAGCTTTACTTGTAGCATATGAATTTTTCTTCTAGCGACTGCACACATGCTTATGCTACAAGGAAAGCTAGCAGTCGCTAGCTTTCCAATAGAAAAATAATAAGAATCTCTTTAAGTTCACATTTCCTAAAGATTCATAATAGCCTATCCCATAGAGACCATCATTTAACTTGTTAGATGAATAACTTTTGGACATGTCAACATGAGAGAATAAGTGTTTATAAATGACAAGCTTTAAAAACTCAGCGTCTTCTTCCACATTCACCTCATAATAAAACTTCCCATTACATAGTGTTAGCACTTAGATTTTATTCCGGTTGTAAAAGAATAACACTTAAGGTAACCTATTTCAAACAAAGCTTTAGGTGGAAAACTCAGCCATTTTTCCACCAGAGAGGGCTCTCTCACAATACATATACAAGGACTGAAAAATATAAAAGTTCTCTCAAATTTTCTCAAAAGGATTTTCTGGTTGAAAAGGAAAACAAGAAACGTTGGGCATGGAGTCAAAGTTTCAAATATACAATATACCAGTAAGAGATTTATACCAAACAGATTTCCACAGAGGCAAGATAGCAATCATATTACAGTCAATTTGATTTTTTCAGGTGGTAAAGAAAGAAATAATGACATTCCATCAACAACAGGCATCTAACTTAGGATGAATCCATTGTCAACTTTGGAGAATATAGTGAATATTTAAATGATATAAAACGAGTCATAACCAGTATGAATCTCGAATTATTTCAGACATTCATTTAAATATAGAAGAAAAACATAATGGAAGATATAACAAAGGAAGTGAACATGCACATATAAAGATAAAGAAAAAACGGACTGTAAAGCTGATCAACACATGAATCTCTGGTCTCAAAAGATGGGTATTTTCACTGTACTGCTTTTATTTATCAAAAAATAGATCTCCAAACATACACTGTCTCTCAAAAAATTTCCAACCCCTTCAACAATGACTCTCATTGTTCTTATACAAAATTTGGAAGAAGCTTGACATTACTGCTTCTTTTAACTAATAACTGAAAATATTTTAACTTAAAAGATAACTATCTTTGAGCAATAGATAACTGTCTCCAAATAATATTACAAATTTAAAATAAAAGTATCCTTTTTGCCACTTGGCAAAAATTTTGAATATCATCTTTTCACCACTTGGTGAGAGTTTTGAAAGCCTCTATGAATGGACAAAATATCTTGTCCTTCCATATTTTTCCACATAAGTCCACTGGTCGGCCGCGGGTAAGTCATAGTTGGTCATTTCCTTCACCAAGACTCGCATTTCAACATGACCTGCATAAGAAACAGGAAGAAGGTTTCCACAGGTTGAGATTAGCATATTTAAAATTTCAAAATCCTCTGATATTTTCTCCATTAAAATTTTCCCTGTAAGCATATGATCCAGCTGGTGGAACTTTCTGTGATCCATCCTTATATCAAACAGCAATCTCTTATAATCATTCGGAGGAATTAATTCATTTTTTTCATTCCAAAAAGCAGGGAACCCTTTGTTTACTAATTTTTCAAATTTCTTTTTGAACTTTACTACTTCTTCCCGTATTTCTCCAGCTTTAGCTTCAACATTCTCAACATGCGAGTATTTCCCCAAGATCCTTCTGGCCCATGTGATGACTGAAATTCTGTTCGTTATATTCATGGCTACCAGGTCTGCTTCAGTTAGACTGTTTAAAAATGTTATTGCTTTCTGGGCTACGTCTTTTGGCTTTTTATTTAAGCTTTCCCTGATGGCTCTACAACTTTCGAAGGCATCTTTGACCACCTTTTCTTTGACTCTTATGTAATCCAGATATGGTCTTAGTTTCTCAACTTCTTTTATAATTTGGTCCCACACCAGGTGTTTACAACCTTGCATAGCAGCTTGCCCTGTCACATGAGCTGCTAATCCTTTATTATTATTACTTAATTCCTGATTCTTTGTTTGCAAGGTTTTTATTTCTTTATTTTTGATTTCATTCTCTTCTGTCAGCTTCTGTATTTCAACCTTCAATTCTTTGATTTCATTTTCCCTTAAGATTACCTGGGACATAGCCTGTACAATATCATCTACTCCCGTTTTATCTTCCTGTGTGTCTGTTTGTACTTGTTGCTGACCACTTCCTGCTAATCTTTTCCTCGCTTCTGCCAACTGTTCTTCTAAAATGATTTTCTCTTTTTCCCACCGATCTTTTTCATCAGAAAGATTTAACATTTTAGCAGTAACATCATTGACTTCATTAGATAATTCTTCTTTTTCTTTTTCCAATATTGTCAATTCTGCTCCTTGGATGAGTACAGTGTCTGGAATTTTTAATTTTCGTCTCAACATCTAGATCGTATCGTCTTTCTCTTTGAGCAGTTTGGTTGCTGCATCTCCTTCTTTATTTATCAAATCTACTTGCAATTTTTTAATCTATTGCTGTCGAGACTTATTCTCTGCCTTCTCCTGTCTCAATTGATTATTCAATTTATCCACTGAACTTTTCAACTTGTCTGCTCTTAATATGGCTCCCAAATAGTCTGAATATATGACTTCTCTAGTTTGTCTATGCAATAAAATTTTATCCGGGGCATTTATTTTAGACAAATCTATATTCATTTCTGAAATCTTATTTTTTGTGACAACTGAAAATTTCAAGGAATTTTCCCTGATATTTCTGCTAGTAAATAAGCTTACCTCAGTATTAGATATACTTCTAACCTTCGGAAACAATTGACTGGTTTGTTTCGCGGACTCCTGTTTATTTCGACTATGCTCATCAAACACATCCATGATATTCTGGGGTCTATTTACATCACCCTCTACAGGGGTTTCTTCAATGTTGTACTCTTTAACTGTAACCTCTGGTATTTCTTTTTTAGCTGTTTTAGCCTCTTCTGAAATTGTTGTTAACTCTTGTGGTTCATTCATTTTCAATCTTTTTCCTCTTTCTGTTTCTTCATCTTCAATGATCATTATGTCCTGTATGGGTCTTTTAGATCCAACCAATGCACTATCTATTTCGCTTTCTGTCCTTGTTGTTGTGTCAATCAATGCCATTTCTTTGTCAGATGCATCCGGAATGATTTCTTCTTTATATTCTAGCCAATTGGCTCTGTCCGACATTCCTTCAACAATATGATGGTTCAGGGCCTTGATACAATGCTCCGTTCTTCGTTTTGATATGATGTTTAACGGGTCATACTCCATAGCCGTATCTGACTCAAAATTCATATCCTTCAACAACTTCTCTATATACACTACAGCATTCTTATTCTTTATTATGAACGGACCAAATGTGAATGGGTATTTAATGTCTGTAGCTTGTCTGTGAACCAAAAAATTGTTATCTTCCACAATCAACTTTTGTCTTAAGAATTCCAAGGCAAAAACCCTTAAAGTAAGAAAAGCTGGTAACACATAGGGTTTATGTCTGAACCCATATAATCTGATTACTGTACTGTTTTTCGACAAAAACCAATCTCCTGTTGTGTATTATGTACTCAATTGCATGGATGCTTGCATTTCCGGTAGTACTCTAGGCAGATTTTTTCCAAAAATCATTCTATAAATCTCTGAAAGCATGTAATTGATGTAATTGAACATGTTATTTTCTAGTAAAGTCGTGAAAATGATTTCTGGGAACTGCAACTCGTCTTGACTGGCTGTCATAATCATTTTCATCAAAAAGGCCTAAAACCTGAAATGTCTGAGAGTGGGAAAATTGACCATCTGGTCATGAATCTTTTCTGTTAAAAATGCTTCAAAATTAATTCGAGGGATTTGATTTTCACCAATCCCTGACTGGACTATACTCATTTTGTACAATAAACTCAATTGAAACTCGGTTACATACAAATCTGTATCCAAACCTAGAACTACGGCCAATAATGTCAAAACTAACTGGGTATTTTCATTAAAAAGATTGATATCTATAGGGTATGGGACCTCCGAAATGCTGGTCTCTGGCTTGAGACACGATGACAAAAACATTTCCCTATCATTTTGAGAAACATGATGATAATTTTCAATAATGGAGACTTCAGAGAAAACCTCAGGGTCAAGGGTTTGGGAACAATCTACTTCTAGGGCTTTAATTAACTTTGCTGGCTTTAATTCGCAAATGACTCGGGGTTTTTGGCTGTTTAGAACGACTTTCTCTTCCCGGGAGTAATTTTCGACACACCATGATACGAATTCTGGGAAAGAAGGGATTTGGTCGGGGCAAAAGGCTATCAAAGACGATTGGTGAACTCTGTGGGGGTCTGTCCCTTCCTTTAACAATTCACACAACCTAATTTTTATATCAGATATTGGAAACCTAATTAGGGTATCGTAGACGTCTTCGTCTCTATCCTCTAGGGCTTCTTTTGATTTAAAAACGTCTATATCGTGCACAGTCTCCATTTAAACATTTCTTTAAAAAAATTATGTTTAAAAAAGTAGGACAGATAACCCGACCCTACCTGTATGTACCCGCCTTTCGCCTTCTGTCACAATCGCAGACCTCCACCAGTCTTCAGAGCTCTTCGGGATAGTGACACATGCAGAATGCCGTTATGTGGAGCCCCTTTTGTTTTATATAAGACTTTTGAATTAAATTCCTTGCACCTTTATGAATGTGGTTCATATCTGACCATTGATCTCGAGACTTTGTTTTGGACCGTCAGATCTCGCCTCCCTTTATTCCATCTGGTGGTATCCGCGATCAAAAAGCTGTTTTCTTTTCCGGTTTATTCTCTGCGCGGATCAGCCACCTGCTGACACCTGTTCGAGTGGTTTATTCTCCGCGACCGCTCTTCCTCATATCCAGTGTGCACCTTCCTAGATGCGGATGAAACAATGGCCGTTGATTTGATTAAGGTTTATATCGGCCCTCCGATTGCTACAAAGTATACGCCATGTGATATGACCCCTCCACGCTTGCTCTATCTGCCACGTATCAGGTCCACGGGGGTTCACTAGCAAGGCAATATCATATCACGTCCATTCATATTGGGGGTTTGAATACTCCTAAAAAAATCAAAAATATATTTCCCTGTATTAGGGGGTCAAGGGGGGTTTTTAATTTGACATAGTAATATAAATATTGGGGGTTATTTTATTTGGGTGGGTCGAGGAATAACCTCCAAATAATGGGATGGATTTATACCTGCAAATCATGGGATGTGTTCATACCTCAAAATCATTGGCTCAAGTAATACCCACCTAAACTTAAGGACCCTCCATTTTTATTTGATATTGCTTATGATCCTAAGTTTTGAATAAATCCGATAATAATGTACCAATAATAATCTCGATGGAAGTATCTTATTTAATATCTTATTTAGGATTGGTTTGAATTGATGTTATATTGTTTTTCATCTTTAAGTTTGAGCCTCTTATTGGGAAATTTTCTCTTGGTTTGTTACATCTTACTAATTTCTATACCATCAACTTATTTTAAATAACTTTAGTTGCATCTCTAGGATTTCACTTACAATCTTGTTGGCATGCTTTTGAAATTGTTCTTTAGAATTGAGTTGAAAATCTATCATTGTGTTTTCAAACATATTTTCCCATCTTTTGAATGCCATCAATGGTCCATCAATGACTTTTAAAAAATATGTTGTTATATTTTTTAAATTACGTCGATGGTGCTTTCAATTTGGGTCTCAACATTCAAACCCTCTTTTTTTTATAATTATCTAAATAATATTTTAAATTAAGAGATGTAGCTAATCAAGAGTTCCAAAGTTGAACAATTGGATTGTATTTTTTGTAGGCATTATAGTAAAGGATCTAACTCTTCATTTTTTAGGTTGGGGTTTAGGTGGGTATTGAGATTCAATCAAACCTTACTCCACAACAACCAATAAAATTGAGATCAATATTTTTTGGCTCGCTAGAACCAAGAAAATTCAGATCAATCTTTCTTGAATAATTATTAATTTCAACTTTTTGTATTCTTCTTTAACATTTTCACATTGCCAGTTAGGAATAGTTGTTAGAGTGAGTTATATTTGGCACATTCATAATTGTAATTTCACTTCTTAGATTCAAGGCATCCATCTTAATATTGTAATGGAACAGACATGAACATAGGTGAAGATAAAAATCCTTATTTATATACCCTATGTGTTATCGTTACCATGAAATGGTATTATATAAGTTTCACCATCTGTGTATCTTTATAACTATTGCATGATTGAAACTTAACAATGGAGATTTTTCCTTCTCCTATAAAGATAAAAAAACTAGATATAACCCAATAAAAGGTTACTAAATGTTGTTAATTCCTTTGATTGAAAGAATAAATGTACAGGAAGTGGAGGCAAATCATTGCATCTTGTGAATGATCCAAATCCAGGTTATGCACATTACCATATGGTGTTATTGGAAAGTAAGAGGAATTTTTCTATGTTCATTTGGGTTCAAACATCAATCATGTTTTTTTATAGCAAGGTAGGGAAGTCCATCCACAGAAGGGTTTGAATTTTGAATTTTTATTGAGTTCAATTTATTAATATTATAGAAAACATAAGCTCTCTATGGCTATACTTGTATTTACATGATACAAAATTGGTAGATTGGTGGGTTGTGGTGTGAAACATCTACAATTCTCATGTTTTCTAAGCATTTCACTGACTATTGGACTACCAGCCTTTTACATTCTTTGTTGCATTGATCTCTTGACTGGGTTTCTTTTTACGCATTTTTCCTTCCCCATTACAATTTCATTGGGTCTTCCATTATCCAACGCTACAAAATTATCATTCGCCCCTCCAATCCTGGTGGGATCATTATTAGCATTATACTAGTATTTTATTTAGCATCATGTTTGCTTATACTAAGATGTGGTAGGGATCCTGTTTGTTGCAAATTGATAGTATGATATAATGGGGGTATTAAAAATGAGTTTATAAAAACGGATACCTATAATATCTGGTGAAACTAGGGGTTTTATTAATTGGAAAGGTATATTGGGAGGGGGGTTCAGCAATACAATTTTAGGAGGATTTTTCCAATATTTAATGAAATTAGGGATATTCTTTAATATCCTATGAACGATCGTGCTATGTAACAAGTTCACTAAGTGAACCCCCCGTGATCAGGTCCCACCCTGCCACATGTACTGACCCCACCGCGCTTCCATATTTGGTGGTTCCGCCCGGCGCTATGGTGGTTTCCTTTACCGCTATATTACATATGCGGAAGGATGAGGTTTGGACACGTGTCCCGGCGGTATTGAGTCCGCTACTGCCCACATCTATTTGCCGCCGATCACTTTGGCGATGCGGGAAGCAATATCGGCCGTTGATCAGGATTTTTGACATCTCCGCCACCGAAACTTGATCGGGGTTTAATCTTTTCACAAATTTGCTTTCGGACTTTGCATAAGTGGGTTTTTTCCTCTTGTTTTTGAATTGTCAACCTTTTCTTCAACCTCCTTTGTGATAATTTCTTCCTTTTTTGGACATTTTAGCAAACTTTTTGGATTTAGTCATTCTCAAACCTTAGTGTCAACACATAGAATGCCAATCTTTTCTCTTTACATGAGAATTAGCACCCATCTGCATTTCATAGTTCAATACATCTTCCATCCTCTCAAATTCCTGGTGTATTTTCTCTATATCTAAAAAAATTGGATTTCTCTTTTATGATGGTCTACCTCTATACCAAGCCGGTAGATGTTGCAAGTTTGTTGAATTGTAGCAACAAGGGAATGCAAATTGTAATTAATATATACCTTAGTCTAATTAATTTTTGTCCAATAATTATGCTTTGATCATTACACCACTCTCAACTTTTGTACCTATTTTTGACATTTCAAACTCCAAGCATTCCAATCTCCAACTAAGTATGACATGTCAGTTTCCTCGGTATGCACTTGTCACATTGTTGTAAATGTTATCAGGACTTCAAACCTCATTACTTGTTCAAGGTAGTGGGTTGGTGAATTAAAATTGGCATCTTGCCTCTCCTTGTTCATTCTTCCATTGTGGAAGCCCATCCCCTGCATTTGCTTCTCAACCAGACATCTCACCCTTCTGCAGCGAGACCCCTGCATCTGCTGCTCGAGCAGGTTCTATTCTACTCCATGTTCTGTTCTACTTTTGTTTTATAGTTGCATAGAATTTCCAATGCAAGGCAAACAACTACAAGTTACACACCAAATTGGCGATCAATCCTAAATCTCTCTATAAACTTAATAGGTAGGACTAAACTATTATGACCCGACACTAAACTTCTCCATCTAGGTCAATTGATCCATAATGTAACGTCCGGAGGGATCTCATGGTCAGTGAACCATAGATTTTAAATGGCTAATGTCCCATATATTTTAAACGGTTAATGTCGCATAGGTTTTATATGGGGTTTCCATGAGAGGAAATAAAAATATTCTACTCTAAATGCCATCTTTTTGCAACTTATAATGTGTTAAACCATATCTTTATGGTTAATGCCTCATAGATTTAAAATCATATCTCAATAGATATCAGTGATTTTACTATCCCCTTCTAAATATATTTTGACCATTAAATAATTGAAAAGAGAGATAACTTAATATTAAGTTAATTTTAAAATTACAGTCAAGTTAAGCATCAAATCAATTGGATATATAAAATTATATACATCAAAACCTTCAACTTAAGAAATGTGATTTTCTTTACAATCTTTCATTAAATGGATATTTCCTACCAATTTCATTGAATTTAGGATAGTTTTGGAATGCCCTAAAATAAAGTGGAGAGGGTTTTATGGGGAAAGGAAATTATTAAAAGAAATTTGAAAACCTAAAATGCAAGATAAGCACCAATTCTCATATTTCATAATATTAAGAATCACTTTCAAGTGAGGATAGATGGAAGTGGATACATTATGGAAGTTATCTTAATGTAGACAAGTAAGCAATGTGCTATATCCTCTAATGAATGATCTTATGAAGTGGAAGAACCATATAAACTGAAAAAAGGCCATCAATAACACTAATCACTAGACTTTGTAATATTTGTAGGTTCATATTGACCTTCAACAATTAAGACACTAGAAATGGATGGGATGTTTGCAAAACTTTATCTCATAATCATTTATAAAAATGGAAATATAACACATAGGAAGACATCCTATTGATTCTATGTGCATTGAAGATCATATCTTTAGCTAATTTGGTGCACATGGATCCTTTCACTCATGATTCATACAAAGAGGAAAGAACATAAGATTACAATTTCATGAAGATATTTCATGGATACAAGGCCAAAGTCATGAAGAATCAATTAAAGTGACAGCAAGATTTAGTATCATCTCCAAGATGCATTTCTCAACAAGATATATAAGTGTTATACACCTATATAGGTGAGAGAAAAAAAACTAATAACAGAGGCCCATAACTCAGATGTTGGAGGCCATTTTGGTTTTGAGAAAACAAATAATAACTTGTAGATATATGTCTTGTGCCAAATTCAATAAGATGTAGATTGGTTCATTAGAGGATGCATACGCCATTGCACTAGTAAGACCAACAATGGAAAGGAAGGTTTATATCAACATATACATATAAGTACTAGACCATGGGAGAACAATGCATTTTGTGGGAGGTTTTTCAAGAAGCATGTTATGGATTTTGTAAATAAAATAGCTTAATAAAATAGTGTACAAACCAATGTACACCAAATATGAGAGTGGAACATAAATCCTAAAGTTATAATAGAGATGAATTAAATAATAAATCCTTATATTTATTCTCCATTATTTCTAGATTCATTGTGTTAAGGAGGGGTTTATCGATGTTTCATACCTACGATACGCAATCCATATTCTTACCTATCATGAAGATGGACTACATATCATAGGTCCGAAACGTCGATAAACCCCTCCTTAACACAATGAATCCAAAAATCATGGAGAATAAACTAGCACACTGTGAAATCCTGAGAGAGAAAAATCATTATATTCATTAAGAGAATCCTTAATTATAATGATTGTAACTACATCTCTCTATATAATATTCCCTATCTCTCCATATAATATCCCCAATTGTACTTGTGGGTCCCCTATTAGGGTTATCCCTATTAAATATTCATGTAACCACATTACCTATATATTCAACCCCATATATACATCCCATGGAGTTATAACATATCACCCCATAAAAAGGATTCGTCATCAAATGTTTGTAGCTAAGGCTTTTATATGTGATGAAACCTAATAATAGTAATGGTTATTTATATTTGTTCTCTCTTGCTACTACTATTGATTATCCATCCATCTATATTTAATTTTTTTTTGTCAATTCTTCATGGCTTCCTTTCCTTTGATTGCATGTGCATTATTATAGCTTCTCCAATTTGTTATAGTTTTTGTTCTTTGATAACATCACATTAAATAATGGTCCCTTTTTGCCTCATTATATGAACCATTGATTATTTCATCTTCATCCTTTGTAATGTTGACACTTATTGTATTTTTTCCGATATTTCATTGTAAAGAGGTATCAATATGGTTCCACCATTAATGGTGCTTCGTAAATTTTGATGCCCTTATCACCCCCTCTCCTTTTTGGTACAATGACATGCTCCAACTATTATAATTATTGACCTTCAATTGCTTCTACTTTTGAGATAATAAGATCATATTTTTCCTTCATATTCTGAAGAAGATGTTCAAATTCAACAATTATTTTATGGTGACCTTCTTATACCTTCTCATCCTTCTCCTTTTGTACTAAATGGTTGATGTTATCCATCATTCTATCCTTCTTCGATTATAAATTGAACTTTTAATTTGACATATATTCAAAATTTAGGGTTTCTTCAACCTTCTTGCCAACATAATATTCAAGTGTTTAGGTAGTTTATTCATCTATAATCTTTCAAAATACTAACTAATGACATAGACCATATCCTTAGTCATATTATATGATTCCTAAGAGTGATCTCCCCGCAAAGTGATATTCTTAGCACGTACTATAGCAATGTAAGATAATCGAAGAGTTTATGGAAGCATGGGTATAGGAGAAAATAAGGGACTTCCTATATACCCAAAGGTACATGGAAGATTAAATCTCTAAGCATATTTTATGTAATGTGGTACTAATTGCTAGATACCAACATAGGTTCACTAGGGAGCCCAACCAAGTGACTCAAATTTCCTACATGTATGTTTCCTAGTACTATTTTTTTCCTAGTAAATAGCATATATTTGCGTTTAAAGATGCTTGAACATGTTTCTAGCTTTAAAAAAATATGTAAAAATTGGACATGTGCTAGCATTGGAAATGTAACAACCCAAAAAAAGGAATGCAGAAATTTTAAAACTTTTATTTCCTTTTCTTCAACAGGAGTTTGGCATAGGAGACAAGGGTGACAACTAAACCCTTAAAGTACATATGGACTCTAAGATTCAACAAGAAAATGTGAGAGGCAGGCGTCGACTAGAAAAGAGTTGTCACATAAATGAGCGATCGCTCAAGGGAGTTAACCAAATTGTTTTTCTCCGCTAGGGTCAACCTTCAAATATTATGAAGATTCTACCACAAGATCTACGATCGAGAACCGAGGGGGTATTAATTCCCAACTATATTGCACCATCACCATAATAGACTGATTGTTTTCTGCCCAAAACACATCACTCAATTGCTGCATCACAACCCAAAAATAATGGGCAGATCTCACAAGGAAGAACATGAAAATGCCGAGTTGACAAGTAGGGAAACATTCCAAAAAGTTATTGAGGGTTCTTGTCTTTCACTTAACAGTAAGTTCACGAAATTTAACAGTTATTTGCAGACCATGACCATCTGCACATCGCATGCACTCCACAAACGTATTACACAGGCCTTAATACCACAATTCACTTGGTACTTAACACACAATCACTTCAAATATATAAAATAATCGACTTAACCCTCCAACCTTTAAATCGAGGTCCCTGACACATTTCACAATCTTTTGATAGATCGGTCTAGGGCTCGCTTCCTGCATTTCACATACTTAGTTTCTTGAATATACAGACAGGGAGGCGAACGAAAGGATTGAACACAGATAACAATTCTTGATTGTAACCATATCCGAGAGCATTAACATGATCATACACAAAGAATTACACTGAATAATAAAATTTGAATGAATTCATGTGCTAGCTAGAGTTAATATATAAGGGAAAGCAGGATGGCAAAGTGCGCAGGTATTTCCCATGAGATGTTGCAGTTGTTTCTATGAACATTCCACACACTAAACCCGACTAGACCAGAAATTGGATAGCATTTGGTTTAGGGACTGAAATTTTGTTAAGAAAATGCCAGAGAATTTGATGAGACAAGAATGCCTTGTAGCACTAGGAGATAGGATGACATGGCAGAGAGATGTACCTGGAACTAATGTGGTGCTGTCAGGATGATTCATGGAGATGGATGAAACACCGAATGAAATGCTGCTGGCCACCCACGCTCGTGAAGGTTATTTCAGCCTTCCAACTCCTGTAAAAAAATCATTACACATATCTTGAGAGCTGGAGATACCAACAGAAGCAATTTATGGAAATAACAACAAATAATGCATACGCTGAGGCTATTTAGTTTATATACCAGTTGGTGCAAGGAGGAAATGTGCCCTAAGCAGGCATAGACTGGATCTCGTAGTTGAGCATGTGCCTTGTAGGATGTGTGACAACTGTTTGGCAGCGCTAGATTATGAGAATATATAGAAAATATTTCCAGACAATGCTCGCCCCAAAAATCTTATGAACTATTGCAAAATGCTCACCGCCTTCATCATAGCCTTAGTATGGAGAGAACAACATCCTTTCACCCATTTCCTTCTAAGAAACTTGCAAGCCCTGAAGGCGCTCCTCCAATGCACAAGATTCGAACTACCGAGTCCCGACGGTGAGTTTTCTGAGGTATCCTTGATGGATCTTTTGCCATGGCGAAGAATGGAGGAAATTGGTGAGGAACCGTCCTTTGGTAACTTTCGTGGAGCGCGGGCATTTGAGATTTGAAATTCAAATTCGCTTTTTTGAACACCGTGTCTGAACATTGAAGGGACAGGATATATATATTATGCATTATATGCATGGACTTGGTATATGACATACATTATATTCTTAATAAATTTGTGGTCAAAATAGGTTATTTTGATATAAGATTATTTTATTTTTTATATATTTATTTCTTCTTCAAATATAGGATCAAAATAAGATTGAGTTACAAATTTTTTAATTGAACTAGCTCAGACTTTAGAGTGCTAACAATATATTAAATGAACTAAATCTGTGAAGTTGGTTATTATTACAGCAAACTAAAGAGTTGATGGGCATAATTCTATGAAATCATATTTATGCAGACTAAGTACAATGCTTCGAAAGATATAAGTTGAAAATAGAAAAGCACTACAAACATAAAAGTTGAAACAATTTTAGAGGGCATACAAAACCAAATTATAATAAGGGAATTTCTCTACTCATTTTCATTACTCAAACATAACAATATATATACACATTTACAACATTTGCCTTACCACTATGTTTGAGGTCCATGGTAGACTCTCTCAATTGCCATGTCTCAAGACCATCTAGCTAACCCCTCTCAAATGACAACCATTTTTTTATTATTCATGTTTACTCATGGTGCAGCTTCCCCTACGCTTCATCCATCTTCAACTACTCTTTTACTTCCATATGACTACTTGAGCACATCTTTGTCACTTCAACTTCCACATTGATATTTCATCTTCCCTTAGTGCACTTCATATGTCATGCACAGTTACCCCATGCTCATCATGTGCACTCATTGTCATGCACATTTTTGCTCACATGCACTTGACTCATAGTTGGAATAACTAACTTGCATCCTCCTTGGATGCACATTCCACTTGAGCACACCCCTCAAAGTATCGCATGTTTTTTTTTGTTAATCCATGCATGATCGACATTATGTTATTTTCTCTTGCCGTACCACATTATATCTTCTATGTTTTCTTTTGTATCAAACTTGCTTGTGTAACACTAGCATGTACCAAGTACTGGTACATGCTAAGTACTGTACTTCCTTGAAGCCTGTACCAAGTCGCTTAAGTAGTCCTAGTCCCCTTGTTGTTACAACTATGTTTGAAATTCATGCAGGCAAGCATTCTTTGACATTGGTGTTCGTGGAAACAAAAAAGGGATCTGATTCATTGGAATACTGGTTGTGTTCCATAGGTTTCCACTGTTCCAGCAACCAGTATTCATGGAGACAAAAGCCAAAGGAGCGTGAGAAAACGACTTCAAGCATCGAGCTATTGACTCATCAACCGTGCGAACTCCATCGACCATTCAACCAATGTTACATAACGATGTGCGGGCTCCATCGACCATTCAACCAATGTTACATAACAATGTGCGGGCTCCATCGACCATTCAACCAAAAGTTGTTTGATAGTGCACAGAGTCACATTGTATCGTTTTGTGTGGGCTCACGGTTATGATTGGAGACTAGTCCTTGGAGGGTGCACAAAATGGTACGTTGTGCAGCCCCTCCGCAATGCCAAGAGTCAAGACCATGATTTGTGCACAAAACTAAACTCGTTGTCCCATGTGCAAGCTCGACTCTACATGCGACGATACACATTTGATGCTTGCACCATGGTATTGTGGGCTCATCATATACACATTGGCCAGTGCAAAGGCGATTTGTGCGAGCTCACCATCATAATATGTGACTGGTCTTAAGAGGGTGCACAAACTTTGCTTCGTACTTTGTGCAAGCTCTCGTCACATGATGTTGCAAATAAGATTGGACGCACAAAACGTATGATATACCATATGATATAACCCATGTAACATTTCATCGTTTTTCACCGCTTTTCATATGCCATTTCCGATATGTTACATGGGTGTATAAAGCTATTTTTCCAAGGACGCTTCTTCGAAAAAACTAAGTCTTTTCTTATTTTTCTTTTAGGTTCACTCTTTGGATGGTTTAGGGGTGAAACAAACTGAGGGTTTTCATCAAGTGGAATTTAAGCTTATGGAATCAGGGATAGTTTTCTCACTCATATTTTGTCAAACTTTTCAAGGATGAATTGCTTGTACAGAAAGAATAGGCAGTAAGGGCAGGGGGGGTTTACTATATCCAAGTGTATGGCATGATAATAAAAAAACCTGTAAAGGAGAAATATTGGACATGGTATGATAAAACATACCTTATAAGGACTCCGTCCAAATTGTAGTTGTATAGACATCATTAAAGAGTAACAACACTTGGATCAGTGGCCTTTAGCTCAAAATTTCAGGTGGGGCCCCACATCACATAACTTGGGGAGTTGTTGAGGGATCAATAGATTATTACATACACCAAAGGAGAAGCTTGAACTAGGCATAAAATTACTTGTGGAAGGTATTCCAAGACTAGGAAAACGTAGGGTTGGAATGTGTTTGCTAATAGATGGCATTATGAATGAAGAGACATTGGGAACATGTGGCATATGGGTAGAAGAAATTATTTTGATAACTAAATATACATAAGAAGCATTCATGTTTCCTCAAAAGACACTAGGTGTAGTGGAAGTACATCCCATGCTTGTTAGATTAACCATAATTTGGTTCTAGACATATTATGTTGTACATTTTGAACAAATTTAAAGGGATCTATGGGAAAAGGTACATCTAGTTGTATCAAGACATGATCGTCAGGTTGGGTCAAAGGAGGATTATAATGGGTCAGTGTCTAAATGTCAATAACTTCAATTTTAGGTGTCCCTAAATATTCAGTTAAGTTTGTATTTGTATCAGGTGGATACACAGTATGATCAGGTGGATCATGTATGATGATATGTATCAGGTAGATACTTGGTATGCATCAGGTAGATGCATTGTATGAATTGTGAAGTATGTTGAACTTGTGATATTCATTGACATTGATTGGTATATTGAATTACGCCTTTTATATTACTTATTTGTCTTTATTATCCATTGTTGACTCCATGCAAGGCACTAATATTATCCATAATGATTGTAGAATGGTATTTCTAGGTGTGTTGGTGCTTACAGGTGTTATTCCTCCATTAGGGACTCTCCCATGGGTTTAGGACTTAACCAAGGAAGATGAGGAGTTAGGTTATGGTGACATTGGACCTATGTCCTCCCCACTTACTGTAACTAGCCCCTTGGTCCACACAGCCTAGGTGTTCTAGGGATGATAGTTTGTATAATAACAGGGAGGAGGAGAGGGGTTAAAGAGAGAGAGGGAGAGAGTGTGGGGGTTAGAAAGGAGGGGGGTTAAAGATAATCGGAGAGAGAGATGGGGTTAGAGAGAGAGTGGGGGGGTGGGGTAGAGATGTGGTTTGTTATGGAAAAGGGGATAGAAAGGGGGATGAGAGGGAGGGAGGTAGCATGGGAGGTATAGATTAGCAAAGGGATAGATCTAATGAGTATGGTGGGAAGTATGGAGGAGGGGATTTTTAGAGGGATATATTGAGAAATGGTGGGAGGGAGAGAGAGGGGTAGGGTGTGAGAGATAGATAAGGAGAGATGTAGAATGGATATATTAGGAAATAGTGTGAGGGAGAAAGAGGGTTAGGGTTTTAGAGATAGATAGTACTTAAAACCAGAGTTTATTATTATGAGGACCCATCCTCCAACATAGTTAAGAGGGTTTTAGGAATAGTAGATTTCAATTATCCAAGACATGTTCCCCTACATACAAGGAAATCATCCAAATGGGTCTATTTACCCAATAGCTCCATTGGCCTAGTCATGATGGAGACATTCATCAAAACATTCTTACCATGCAAGCATTAACGAATTCGAGATAAAATTCTTGCAAAATTACTACCCATTTCGTATAGTTTCCCCTGATTATACGACGGGACGAAATGTGTTGCATGGGGTTCATTTTAGACACTATTTTTGTTTTTCATGGAAATATATAATGCCCAAGTATTTAATTAGCATGAACCACTGCTAAGGCAAACTCCTCTACCTAGGAATACCTAAATTCAAGGACAACAAGGCCCTTACCAAGATAGTATATGACATATTCCCGATATGAATCATCTTCTTGTACTAATACCATCCCTAAACTAGATTCGGTAGCTTCCAAATATAGCAGAAATATATACTATAGTTCAGAGGACTAAGTATCAGGGTTGACATCAAGATTTTCTTCAATGCATCGAGTGAGTGTTGAGTTTGGTCATCCCATATGAATGGTGCATCTTTTTTGAGAATACACATGAAACATTTATCTATTTTGGCATAATTTGTGATAAATCTTCTAAGTAAGTTTGATTTCCCTTGTAGCATTTGAAGTTGTCGGATTGTTTTCAGGGAGGAGGGGGGGAAACTATAATATTGCATCAACCTTAAGGGAATAAGCCAAAATCCTATACTTGGATACAATAAAACCAAGTAATCTTTGAATATCCACACCAAAGATGCATTTATTTGGGTTCAACCTAATGTTGTACTTACGACATCAAATGAATACAACATGTAGATGTGCACAGTGTTCGGCCCTTTTCTTAGATTTAGCTACCAAGTCATCAAGATAAACCTCGATGACTTTTCGAATGAGAGAGAGATGACTTTCCGAATGATCTAAATAGAGATCTCCTGATCTCTATTTATACAAACCTATTTTCCCAGTGACCTTATGGGGCTGAATTGTCTAGCTAGGTACATCCACAATATAATATATATTTCAGGGCCGACCCCACACATGGTGGTCTAATAACCCATCGACAAGTACACACACTTGCGACACTTGTCAATCCACATGACGACACTTCCTTATAGAGGAATAACACATCTCTAATAAGGGTACAATAAATATATATATGAAATACATAGATGAAATACATTCCAAAGTTACATATACATCAACACTCCCTCTTAACTAGGAAGGTATTTCTTGACACAGATCTGCTAGACAAGTCTTCTTCTCGAGATCATCGTCATTGATGCATCGTCATCATCATCGTCACTGCTGCTGCTATCATATACGTGTACTTCAGATATAGGAGCATCATATAAATACCCAACTTAAAGAAATAGGCACAATCAAGCTAATGTGAAGTTTAAACTCAAGCAAATATGTCAATCGAAGGAGGAAACTGTAGTATTGCAAAGAAGCTCTGAATCACTAAAAAAGGAAAATGTGGCCTTCCAACGCAGTAGATCGACGATGTGATAATTTGCCATAACATTCTCCAATGATTGTTTATGTTTAGATATATGCAAATGCCTAAAGTACTCAAATGCATTTCTAAGTAATGCTCTAGGTGCAAACTTATATGTTTTTATGTAGTTAAGTTTAACAAGCATTTTCACTAGGAGCAAGCAGATCAGTGCTTATCTGCTCAAGCGTGGTATTCCGTCAGAAGTCGACATCGTCGTCGCTCTCCTTGTGTGTGATTTACCTGTACTCTACGACCCTTCATATTCCTTTGTGTGTCCGTCGGTGAACCGTTTCACCTGTCGCTACACACATTTCTCATAAACGTAAATTAGTAGCAATGTCCTCAATAATCACAATTTGATTTATAAATCTGTTGCTTCATTAAGCATCTATAGTTTACTCAATCGTTACTCATTCGTCTAATCACATAATCAATTGCACAACTAGTCGTTAAGCACCATTCATATGTACAGTTTTCATATCAAAGTTAATTGTTAAACAGCATGAAATCGTCCATTCACAATAACTACCCAAATGCACATATATCAATCAATCGTAATCATAAATATACTCAAAATAAAATCATAGGGTTATTTTATTAATGTTTCAAACAGTCAGGTCACTCAGCAGGTGCCCTCAATGTCTACAGTAGTCTAGGGGCACTACATACACCCCTACTTATTTAGAACTTCGTCCCGAAGTTCAGAATAAATGCGGAAATCTATGATGCATCTCAGCTGCGTCCTCCCAAGTCGCACAGCTAGGACTATAAATGTCCCACTACACTTGACTTGATCAATCCGTGCTAATCATTAAGCAAGATGTAATCAATCAATTATCCCACCCCACACAATATAATTTAATTCCTTAATTCATTTATCAATTATTATCGTCATTCACATCTTCAGGTTTTCCTCAATCATTTAAGACATAACAAGGCTCAAGAGACCACTATATCGAAGTTGTTTAGCCGGGTCACTTGACAGGTGCCCTTAAGGTCCACAGTCATTCTAGGGGCATTACATACACCCCCTCTTAAATAGAACTTCATCCTGAAGTTAATTTTTGTTCTTGTACTTTCGACACTAAGCTTTATCTTAATTTCCTATTATCATCTTCTTTCCATTCCCTTTTATTTTTCTCCAACAATCATGACCATATTAAGCACAAGTGGTTCTAATCATTATTATTATTATTTTTTTTTTCCAACATGGTTCCAATACATTCTCAGGAACTCAATCATAATTGTGTATAATATCAATTCGATAGTACATTCAATAACTGTCGATCCCAACTAGATTTTCGATATCACTTATTCTTGTCATTAGTATCATCATGTTCAGCTCCATGAGCTTATCATGTATTTCCCTTATCTCTTCGTTTATGTTGTCATAGGACCACTTCGACAGATTCATCAAGTCGCACAAAGTGTCTTCTTAACCCCATCAAGTTCCATCTCGAGGGCTAGTTGTCATTTTATCATGTTTGATTATGACCTAAGGTTAGCTTCATTGCGTTCTATTTATTATGCTAATCGTCTCCATACTTCTTTTTACGAAACATTGCCTTCATTTGACCATTTTGATACCATGGTTAAATTTCAAGTTCGTAGTCATGATTTTTCATAAATGGTTTTGTCGTAATGCAAAATGCATGTCGTTGAGTTCAGCTCATCATACCAATCACATTGATATCTCGTTTTCAAATTTTAAGTTGGTTTCTCTTCCTCGACAATCCGTCAAAGTCTCGTCAATCTAAGCATCTTGGTGTCTTATCATTTAAAATTGATCAATTTTTCGTCATTCAGCAAATCCACCGATTATATCCGTCCACTTGTTTTCTCATCATGGCTATGTAGAAAAAGGTTTAAAATATCGTTGGTCTTTGTTCCAAGTTTCTCCGAGTAGATTTTTCTTAAAATACAATTTTACGTTATTGATACCATCTCTATTCGACAATTTAATGCTCGTAGTTAGTGAATGATTTTTGTTTCTTCTTCTTCTTCTTCTTTTTTTTTTTTTATACTATAAGTGTCTACTCCTAAGTTATAGTTCTTTGGCTTTCCAAAGCATTTGTTCTGGAACAATTATTCCATATGTGAATTGGCAAGGATCTCTATCATAGTTGAAATATATCTTAAATAAGTAACACTTGCAAACGGAAACCCTAAGGGTACAATTTGACAAAAAGGAAGGCTATGTCTTTAATCTTACAACCTACAATCCCCTAAGTGAACTGTGAAATATAGGCATGTGTTAACTTTTCATCTAGTTCATTTTATAACATCAAGAAATATCATAACAGTATCTTATCTTTCAACCAGTTCATATTATCATATAAACGTAGTATAAATATAATAATACATTAGACTTTCATAGTATCCCATAAAATAATTATGAACTATAAACAAGGCATTAACCTTTCCTTTACATCTTGCTATCCCATTAACGAAATATGAAATATTGTGATGCATTATCCTAAATTTACCTAATTCATTTCATCACATAAACGTAATATAAAATATAATATAATAATACATTTAACTTTTCAAATTACATAAGAAAGTACAAAATATAGACAAAATATTAATCTTTCTTCTACTTCCAGTTATCCCCCCCAAAAAATGTAATATCACACTACTTTATACTATCATGCATAAATAAAAAATATTACAATATCTTTCAACTAAATCTTATAATTATAATAAGGTATTATAAAATATAATAATACATTAACTTTTCATCCATGCCATAAAGAAATATGAAATAAGAACATGCCATAAAGGAATATGAAATAAGAACATACCATACATTATCATCCATTTCATGTCATTGCATAAATGAGAAATATTTCAATATCATTCAACTAGTTTTTATAATTATAATAATGTATTATAATTATTGACGTAGTACCACACGAAGCACCACACAGTCCCATCGAAAACGTGCAGCTTGATCATGAGCCAGCTGCAGCCATATCCTGGAGATCTCATCGCACACAGTCTCGCTCCCGCCATATCCTCAAGGTTCAACGCCCACCTACCTGCATTCAACGCCCATCTACCTGCATTCAAGGCAATGCAGTCCATTGCAAAATGCCAAGAGACCTGGTCCTCATTCTCGTCCTGCAAATTCCTATAGCTGGAGCTGCTGAAACATTGTTCTTGTCCTCTGCAAATTAGAACCTGAATCCTATTGCGAGCAGCTGGAGCGGCTGAATCGTCCTCCTGTAGATTAGAACTTCAGGTACTCCTCGTCCTACAAATTCCTATCATTCTCGTCCATTTAGTTTAGTATCTGGATTTTGTACAAGGCCCATGGGGTATGGGTATTTTTTTTCCTTCTTCAAGTTATAAGAGGTTGCATATTTCAGTTACTGGAGATATCTACGAGTCTGTTGTATGCTTGAAAATCTTGATCTGAACATTCCCATATAAATTTCGTAGCAACGTTTAAATTTGTAGTTTGTATGTTCTTATTTCAAACTTTATCAGTTTTTAGAGGTTTGTACTGGTTCTTATACTTTGTAGTGGTTGTTATACTGTAGCATGGATTTATATTTAGTGTACCTGACTATTGCTCAAGGGACGCTCCCTCCAGTCACTCATCCTAGTACTTTTGTTTAAAGCACTTCCCAGCACAGTCTTTGCAAGGTTGGAAAGCCCCCCTGGAACAGATGGAAAAACCTTTTGAAGGTCTAATTTAGGTGCTTCACAGTAGCGAAAACACTCCAGCTCTCCATAGGAATCAGAAAGACGCTTCAGGTCAGAGTGCAAAGCATACCCTAACTTCAAAATGCTAGTTGAATGAAATACAGCTTTAAGGCACAAGTCCAGTGCACCTGGTTCTTTGTTAAATAAATTCACCATCTCAAATATAAAAACCTTTTTTGCAGTAGCAATCTCTGATATTGAAACCTACAGAATTAAAGGTAATTCAAGGTTCCAAAAAAATAAAAGACAAATCATCCTTGGTTAATCGAGACGATGGAAGGGATGATTTTCCATAACTTGATTGCAATTATCTTTTTGAGGATCTTGTATTAAACGTTGTATAGGGAGATGGGCCTAAATCTATCTACAGATGTCTATATTAACGTCGTTTTCCATGAAACCGTTTTCCTGTATCGCCCATTTGAATTTTGAATTTTGAAATTTTTTGTTCTGCCTTACTACCAGATACAAGTGACATTGCCGCTTCCCGCCCTCGTTTGAGTTCGAACATATTCATAGATAGGAGCACATGATATTTTTTTGTCACTGGCCTAGAGTTTAATTCACAGCCATGGCTGACCTAAAGCCTATAAAAGCCTATTTGTATGGATGAGCTGCTTACTATCTTATGAAAATCTGCCTCCTCAAATGATGATGAGAAGCCCAAATTGAGAGTAAGAGGTTATATAATTCTCTTTGTGGAGACTTTTGCGGGGGATTTCTCCCTACTTCATGTCTAAATAATGACACTGATATTACTATTTGCATTTTACACCACTGTCATTACGATTTGCATTTACACCTCTCTCACTCTGCTGTCGTGACTATGCAAATTTAGGTAGTTACCATCCGACTCAATTTTCCAGCATGATGAATCTTTACCGCCAACCTTTACTGGTTTTGTAAATGGGAGTAAAATGGTACTAGTGTAGTGTTCTTCCGTAAAAATATATTAAGAAAGGGTTCACTCAGGTGTAGAACTATAGACTTATTTGATTATTCTGCCAACTCAATGCAAGTTTTGGTTACAACTCTTTTGACATTAACATGGTTGGAAACTTTTAATGTCAAAAATAAAAATGTATTTTATTTTTAGATAATTTATTTTTTATTTATCAAATTTAAAAAATGTAGATGTTATAAATTGTGAAAACTTCAATTTTATAATACCATGAATCTGGGTTTTTGACAAATGGTACTGACATGATAACATGATAGTAATTTCACAATTGCATTTAATATAGGCCGTTATTAGGTTTTCTTAATATAATGGATCTATATTAAGCATAACCTCTTCTCAATTGAAATATATACTTATTGTTGTGCTCCAAACTAACTTTATATGAGTCGATTGAATTGTAAAAGTTTGTAACTTCATATGAGTAGGCTGATTTGTAAAAGAAATATATACTTATTCTTGTGTTCCAAACTAACGGCATATGACTAGGTTGAATTGTAAAAGTTTGTAACTCCATATGAGTAGGCTGAATTGTAAAAGTTTGCAACTCCATATGAAAGTGTCTATTGTTTGGATTTTTTTAGTATTTTTTAAATTATTAATGATATTTTAATGGAATTTAATATTTATGTTAATTACTTTTAAACCATTCACATTATCACATTATCATTGATGTTTATCTTAATTAAAATTTTTTTATCTAAATTATCAAAACATTTTATGATTTTGGTATGGATTGTTTATTTTATGAGATTGTTTAAAAAATAAATATTTGTCATTAGAATTATCAAAATATTTTATGATTATGTTTTTGAAAAAACATTTAATGATTTTGTTGACTTGAATTACATTACATCATTTAATGATTTTGTTTTTCCACTACCCTTGATCAATGCATTGATTGCATTATATCATCTCAATTATTGGCATATGACTTGTACCACATCTCCTTCATCTTCTTGCCACATATTTTCTACTCATCCCAAGGATTTTTTTGACTTTCTACTTTCCATAACACTTACTTAAAAATGAAGGGCTAACATAGAACATGTTATTATGAGTGTATAAATACTATTACGTCTAAATTTATGATAGAAATAGGAAGTGTTCCCCTTGTCATCCATAAGCAAATGGAATAGTTGAGTGATTTAATAAAAAATTGTAAAAGGATTTAATAACAATCCACCAGTGTTTGGTCTTGGAACATTCTCTTATTCTTGAGGTTTTGGAATCCTTAATTTTCTTTAAAATATAGATAAATTTCTAGGAAATAGTTTACATAGTTCAAATAGAGCCATTAGGTGTTTTTCTATTTTCGAAATATTGATTTTAAAAGTATACCATTAGTTAAAATTGATTTAAAATTTTCAATTGGATATATTTAAAAAATAATAATAAATCCATAAGTAATGAATGTTTTTTTGCAATAAAATTGAGTTTACATTTATTAAGCTTAATACAGTAGTAAACCTTTTTCTAATTTACTTACATTCAAAACATGAAATGAAGCATCCAATAGTTCATATTACCCCATCTTTGAAAAACCCAAAATTCCATGATGATGAACTTCTTTTCATCTTCAATTTAATTTGCTATTTGTTATTTCATCTTGGTATTGTTTAACACAAGCCATTCAACTTTCAATTCACCTAATTAACTTTCAATTAAATATGGGCATCTAGGCCATAACATGGTTAAGAGAGGTAAAGAATTATTAAAATTGCAATTTCAATTTTAGAATTATTATGTAGGAAAATGCAATTTCGACATTTTGATAATTACAAGTTTTAGAATTTCAACAAGTATAATTGAGAATAACTCACATTCTGTAAAATGAAAATGCAATTTCAACGATCATGAAATGCAATGAACCAAGAATTGAAAAATTAAAGATATTGTAATTTTTTTATGAGAAATTGTAATGTGACCATCCAAAAATTGCAATTGTAATTCTTTTTTATCATTATATAATTACACCTACATATTTTTTGAATTTAATTTTATGTAGGATGTTAAATATAATAAATACTAAGACAATTTGATTAAATACATGGATTTATAAAACCCTAGATCTTCACCAAACCACTTAAACCACTCTTTATTATTTATATATATATATATATATATTTATTTCTTTTCCAAAATTTTAAATATTTATATATATTAAATTTAAATATTTTAAATTTCTCCCTTAAATATAAATTATAATTTAAATTTTATCTATGCTAATTTAAATATAACTTCACCAACCACTTCAACCTTACTATAATTGACCTTAAAACTTTAAATCTATGAAGAACTTTTAAATTGAAAGTTCGTGAGTAGCTTTATATTTTTAAATATTAACTTTTAATTTTTTAAGAAACCTAGGTTATAACATTATATGGAATCTAATTAAATTTAAATAAAATAATACTAGCGCTATATAATTATACACGAAATTTAAATAAAAATATATACGAAATTTAATTAAATATAAATAAAATAACACTAGCATTATATAATTATATAAGAAATTTTGCCGAAACCCCTTTTATTTTGACATGGTATTTTTTTTTTAATTCTTATCAACAACTAAATTAAATTAAATTAAATAATAATTAATAAAATTAAATAAAAAAAATTAAATTAAATTGAATTAATTAAAAAAAAATTTAAATTGAATTAATTAAATTAAATTAATTAATTAAATGACATTAAATTAAATTAATTAAACAAATTAAATTAAAAGTCATTAAATTAAATTAAACGAATTAAATTAAATGAATGTTAAGAGACACTACATTAAATTAATAAAATTAAATTAATATTTAAAAAACATTAATTTAAAATAATAAAAAAAAAAATTAAAACAATATAAAATGCAAAAAAAAACTTTTTCTTTTTCGCATGGGGATTGACGCCAAGGTAGGATCGATGGCTCTCCTTATTCCGCTTCGGCAACATGCACGCATGGTAAGGGTGGTTGGTGGTCGCGGAAAGGAAACCACCATCCCACGTGTTCATTCCTTACTCGTCCGCATTCCAATAAAGCGGTATAGTAAACCGCTCATGGGCAACGCGGAAACCGTCTCGCGTGCCGTCAAAAGTATGCCTATTTAAGGAGGAAATAAGGTTTTATTTGGCATTGTAGGGTTGCTTCGACTTGGCTCTTGGTTTCATGTAAGAGCCTCGGTGCTGGGAAGATATGTGGGTAATCTCATGGACGATGGGAGATATGATATCCGTGGGACCCTCCTGGCTTGGCATTCGGTTCCCTGATGAGTCCTCGGCGTTGAGCACAACGCATCTTTTATATATTCCCGTCCTCTTATGTGAACTCAATTAAATTAATTAAATTAAATTAAACGAATTAAATTAAATGAATGTTAAGAGACACTACATTAAATTAATAAAATTAAATTAATATTTAAAAAACATTAATTTAAAATAATAATAAAAAAAATTAAAACAATATAAAACGCAAAAAAAAAACTTTTCTTTTTCGCATGGGGATTGACGCCAAGGCAGGATCAACGACTCTCCTTATTCCGCGTTGGCAACATGCACACATGGTAAGGGTGGTTGGTGGTCGCGGAAAGGAAACCACCATCCCACGTGTTCATTCCTTACTCGTCCGCATTCCAATAAAGCGGTATAGTAAACCGCTCATGGGCAACGCGGAAACCGTCTCACGTGCCGTCAAAAGTATGCCTATCTAAGGAGGAAATAAGGTTTTATTTGGCATTGTAGGGCTGATTCGACTTGGCTCTTGGTTTCATGTAAGAGCCTCGGTGCTGGGCAGATATGTGGGTAATCTCATGGACGATGGGAGATATGATATCCGTGGGACCCTCCTGGCTTGGCATTCGGTTCCCTGATGAGTCCTCGGCGTTGAGCACAACGCATCTTTTATATATTCCCATCCTCTTATGTGAACTCAGTGCATGGGATTCGATGGTGGGCATTGATGTGTTAAGTGCGTGGGCCAATTGGCTCTAGACAATGAGTTTGGGCTGGGCACAAAGGAAAGAAGAAAAACGCTTGGAGGACAATTGATGTGGCGTTGGGCTCCGGGCGCTTGGTACACCTGGCTTGAGCGCTAGGGTTTCAAAGGAAGCAACATTTTGTATGAAATTTGTTTTGGACAAAACAAGCAGCAACAATGGAGAGCAGTATGGAAATCGTTTCATGCATTTGCCATGCTTGTAAATCTTCTTAGTTATTGGTCAAAATGGATCATATCGAGCTCAAATGAAACGATTTCTGCGTCGAAATTGCTGCGATGCTTGTATTATAAACAATATTGCAGGCAACAATATTATTTGAATATTTGTTTTATGCCACATTTATTGAAATGAATGTTTAAAACAAAATGTTACAGGCAAGAAGGCAGATCTGCATTAAAATAATAGGAAATGAAAACTGATCACTTTGGATGCAGGTCTGAAATTTGGAGAACCCTCTGTAAATCCTGTGCGAGACTCATTGTTTCGTATTTATTATGAATACAATTTCTTTATATAAATGCAATGAAGTGTTTTTTTTTTTGTTAGTATTAAATTTTAGATCTAAATATTATAACGGTAATATATATAGTGTTGTAACTTGGTTTATATGTATTTATTTATTTGTTTAAAAACATTGTTTATCCCAAATGCTTTAGCATTGGATTAATATTAGGGTTTGAATATTAAAAGAGTGTATATAGAAATGTTGTTGTTTTTCTGGAAAGGTTTGTTTAATGGGGTCTAGACTGAGCCCTAAATAAGCAGTTATATATATATATATCATTCAAATTCTGTTTCTGTTACGCCTTACGAATAAATGGGAAAAGGCTCTTCAAATTATCTTTTTGCAGCCATCATACTGGTTTGTTATTTTCTAGTAAATTTCACTAAAGTTTCAGGTGTAGTTAGGCCCTAAGGTCTCAGTGTCTGAGCCTTGCGCTCTGATACCAACTGTAGTGCCCTATCTAGGCACTGGGTCTATTCCAGGTTATCAGGTTATACCTAGTTTTTCCCTTAATTATTGTTAGAAGAAAACAAGAGATTCAACCATCTATATTTCTGTTTCTGTAAATGTTTAACTGTTTGTTTTCTATATGTTTACATGTCTCTGCAGTTAAATAAACATAATCCTAAAACTTTCCATTTAATTCTGTTCGTTTGACATGCATAGCTTGGAAATAAAAGAAAATACATTCTAATTAAGCTGGTTCAGAAAAATACCTGAAACCGTCGATTGCAGTAAGATAAGAAGATTTCTGGAATGGATTCTGTAAGTTACCTTAACAACCCCAAAATGATGTGTCCACCCTGCCGATCAGCTATTATCGTGCTGACCCTAGGAAATCAACTGATTTCCTAGCCCCCGAGCCCACAGACCGATAATCCCGACAGCCACTTTCCATGGTAATCATTAATGCATCCCCTTTTGAGGTAATAAGGTGGATTATATATTATTTTATATCATCCCAATTTCTCTCTAGTAATGGAATTATTCAATAATTTATTCAAACATATCCTTTTAATTTACTTGGGATGATTCCGTCCGTTAATTAAATTAATAATTTATTTAATAAATTCATTATTATTCAACCCACTATACTTTATAAAAGGGATTATTATCATTATTATTATTAATTAAATAATATTAATGATATAATAATAATAACAATAACAATTAATAATAATAGTAATTAATTTAAATCGTGAATAGTAATTTAAAATATTTATTTGGTTAATGGATAAGTGTCAACATAGTACCTCTGTGTATAAACAATGAAATATAATTAATGATTTAATTAATCATGATCAACAATTATATAGCACACTCCTCTATTATTAATGTTTAACTTTTATACTTCACCTTGAAGACACCTTTACTTGAGGATACTTACAATTAATGACATTTATTTTACACATGAGAACTTGATAATCTTTTACTAATTAAGTCATCCACTAAACACTTAATTGACTTATCCATGATAACTTATATCATTGTTAAATCTTGATAAGTAGGAAGAAGTTCAATGTGTCTCAACGTGTTTGAAACCAATAAATTTAAACAGTATTTATAGATAATCTGCTGGGGTTAATTTTTTTTAAAGACGTTACATGTCAGGTCATATATCAGATCCTTTTTTAATCCAAAGAATTGGGTGGGTTTAATTTAGGTTTAAAAGGATACAAGTTACCTCATATATGTCGGTTAGCTATCTTGTTGGTGTATGAGACTCCCTTGTTTACCCTTAAATACGATTGCTACTATCACTAAATATTCATCTTTAATTATAGGACTAATAAGAAGAAATCCTCAACTCAAAGATGTAGTTCTTGAGCGTATGAAAATGAGAATCTAGAGTATGATTGATTCATTTGAATTCTTCCAATTGTTTCATACTTGATGGAGAAACAATAGTTGAGAAAACATGTTTGCAAATAAGGTTGCATGGTTACCAAAGGGGAAACTAGTGGAAAATGGGGACACCCCCAAAGTGGTTTTGTTACCATAGATATCATGAATTGAGTTGCACGCCATGGAAAGAATCCAACACTGTCAATGCATGTTAATCGTTCCTCAAGCGTAAACATATGTACTAAGACAAGACATTTCATAGACGTGCATTTAAATTCCTTGTCTGCAGGATCTTCTCCTCAATACTGTCCACCATGATGGTGGACTCAACTTAATCCCAAAATTGAATTCGACACAAATCACATTTGGGATAATTGGTTTATAGGTTATCTTTTTTGTTGGTATGGAACAGGGGACTGGGTATAACACAAGAAGCAGGTATTGAGCTTGACCTCGAAACAGAATACAATTGATGTAGTGAACATATATCGGGTAAGCTTTAAATTTTTGGAATCATTCTGTCCATTATTGTAAGGAGTCTGGGTTATGATTTTATGTCTGGTCTTGTGTTGGAATTTTTCTTTAAACTTTATTTGTAGTCTTCATTTAAGAAACCTCATGAATTTATAATATACTTGCTCTGCTACTAGATGCATGTATCACATAGAGCCTTTGATTTGTATTTTTGACATTCCCCATCTCACTAAAATGGCCAATGATAGTGTCAATGAAATTAAGAAGATCCTCAGACAAATGACCTGCTAGCTTGTGGGCATGAAACATGCATAGAATACTTAAGTATTCACATCAAAAAACATGAATCCAAGAAGGAAAACATGAAATCTAAATTCCAAGAACTAAATATTGATTATGATAAAATTGCGTCAAACTCATAGATGCATTACAATATCATATTGGGTTTTGCAAGAGGTTCTCGACCAGATACATGATTTCCTAGTGTTTCAATTGCTTCAACGAAGGGGCATATTATTTATGAAGACATTCCAACAAACAACTTTAGCACTCAATGAGAACAACATGAATCAAAAAGATCAAGGGAAAATTAAAGCAGGACAACAAATGGAAGAAGGCCTCAATGGAAATTATCTTGGCTCTTAAACTTCTCATATATGCATTTTACTTGTCTTGTTTATTAGTAATTATGTAAAGCAGTATAGCACTAAATTTGAAATTCATAAGGTAGGTATTGTAAGAAAGAAAAAGCATCATGACCAATTAACATATTTGTTGAAAATATTTATACAAGAATACTATAATGTTTTTTGAAATTTTTGTACTTTTTATGTTATTTGGTTTGTCAACAACCTTTTTATAAATATATAACTACCTCTTTTTTGTGATATATATATATATATATATATATATATATATTTCCTATGGGATAGAGGAGGGCATCTTTTAACACATTGGTGACCCATTCTAAGTTTTCCGGTTTTCCCCAAGTACTGAACCGGTAATATTGGTGACCTAAATAACTATTTTAAATAATTGCCAATCATTTATTTGAATGTTGTATTTCTAAATTTCATTTTGTAAATCTCCATGGTATAATCAACTCTATGAATGTATGTAGGATGTAATATATGGCATTACTTGTACATAAAAATAGCTATCAACTCTATGAATGTATATAAGTATATGGCATTACTTGTACATAAAAATAGTTATCAACTCTATGAATGTATATAAGATGTAATATATAGCATTACTTGTATATAAAAATAGCTAAATAGCTAGTGTTTTTTATATTTAATTATTTGATATAAGTTTGTAACTTACAGATAGTTTCAATATATTGTACAGTTTCCATTCAAGTATTCTTGGCTTCATAGCTTCTAGATTATTGTCTATCAAAGAAGCAAGACCAACTAAGATGAAGATGAAGTTATGGGAATAAATGGCATTGGCATTGGCATTAGCTTTAGTCTTAGCCAAATAAAAAGTAAAGAAGAAGACTGGATTAAAAAGAGGTTGAAAATCTTGGTAAGTTTATAGATTTTTTTTTACTTTTACAATTTTGTTTATAGATTTTTTTTTATTTTTACAATTTATTTTATTTAGTTTTTTTTACATGGTTTATTTAGTTGTTTTTCTATTAGGTTGAGTTGCATTATTTTCATTTTAAAAGAAAATCCTTTTCATTTATATGCAATATCTCATGTGCGCTCAAAACCGTCACTTTCTTTGATGCACACACACACACACAAGAAACTCTCTCGTCACTCACTAAGTTCAAAAATAGCTTAAATCTACTCACTTAATACCTCCATAGGAGGGCACAAAAGAATCTTGTAGTTTAGGTAGGATTTTGGGGCTAGGCATCCAAAAACATAGTTGTTGTCCTTAGGGTGCTTTATAAATCCTTCTAAATCAAGTGGTCGTGTATAGCCACATGGGGCAAGTGAAAGAGCGGCGCCGCGCCATAGGAGGTCAAACCCAAGGTTGCGGGTGTATGTTCTCTCAAGTGGGATCACCACCACTTGTTGAAAAGGAGACGACCCAATACCGTTCGAGGGATAACTGCTCTTTCTCCACTTGACGAAGGTACTTAGTGACCAACTTAGGATGTCATTCCTTATAGGTGACTGTCGTGGAAGCCGACAGTACCTGAGACAGATTTTGTCACAAGATCAAGGAAAGCACACGTCACAAGATCAAGGAAAGCTAGCGACTGCTAGATTTACTTCTAGCATAAGCATTTCCTTCTAGGATAAGAACACATACTTATGCTAGAAGAAAAGCTAACAGTCAGTAGCTTTCCAATAGAAAAATCATGTCCATGGTGATTGGTGGTTGCTAGCTTATACCTTGAGCTTGTTCCATGTGATGTATTTTGAAATAAGCACATGGCAAAAGATCAAGGAAAGCTAGCGACTACTAGCTTTCCTTCTAGCATAAGCATTTCCTTCTAGTATAAACACACATGCTTATGCTAGAAGGAAAGCTAATAGTTGCTAGCTTTCCAATAAAAAACCATGTCCATGGTGATTGGTGGTTGCTAGCTTATACCTTGAGCTTGTGCCATGTGCTCTATTTTGAACGAATGCTAGCTTTCCTTCTAGCATAACACACATGCTTATGTTAGAAGGAAAGCTAGCAGTCGCTAGCTTTCCAATAGAAAAACCTTGGGCATGGTGATTGGTGGTTGTTAGCTTATACCTTGAGCTTGTGCCATGCACTCTATTTTCAAATAAGCACATGGCACAAGATCAAGGAAAGCTAGCGATTTCTAGCTTTCCTTCTAGCATAAGCATTTTCTTCTAGGATAAGAACACATATTTATGCTAGAAGGAAAGCTAGCAGTCGCTAGCTTTCCAATAGAAAAATCATGTCCATAGTGATTGGTGGTTGCTAGCTTATACCTTGAGCTTGTGCCATTTGCTCTATTTTGAAATAAGCACATGGCAAAAGATCAAGGAAAGCTAGCGACTGCTAGCTTTCCTTCTAGCATAAGCATTTCCTTCTAAAATAAACACACATGCTTATACTAGAAGGAAAGCTAACAGTCGCTAGCTTTCAATTAGAAAAACCCTGTCCATGGTGATTGATGGTTGCTATCTTATACCTTCAGTTTGTGCCATGTGCTCTATTTTAAACGAATGCTAGCTCTCCTTCTAGCATAAGCATTTCCTTCTAGCATAACACACATGCTTATGCTAGAAGAAAAGCTAGCAATCGCTAGCTTTCCAATAGAAAAATCATGTCCATGGTGATTGGTGGTTGCTAGCTTATACCTTGAGCTTGTTCCATGTGATGTATTTTGAAATAAGCACATGGCAAAAGATCAAGGAAAGCTAGTGACTGCTAGCTTTCCTTCTAGCATAAGCATTTCCTTCTAGTATAAACACACATGCTTATGCTAGAAGGAAAGCTAACATTCGCTAGCTTTCCAATAAAAAACCCTGCCCATGGTGATTGGTGGTTGCCAGCTTATACCTTGAGCTTGTGCCATGTGCTCTATTTTGAACGAATGCTAGCTTTCCTTCTAGCATAACACACATGCTTATGTTAGAAGGAAAGCTAGCAGTCGCTAGCTTTCCAATAGAAAAACCTTGGGCATGGTGATTGGTGGTTGCTAGCTTATACCTTGAGCTTGTGCCATGCACTCTATTTTCAAATAAGCACATGGCACAAGATCAAGGAAAGCTAATGACTGATAGCTTTCCTTCTAGCATAAGCATTTCCTTCTAGGATAAGAACACATACTTATGCTAGAAGGAAAGCTAGCAGTCGCTAGCTTTCCAATAGAAAAATCATGTCCATAGTGATTGGTGGTGGCTAGCTTATACCTTGAGCTTGTGCCATTTGCTCTATTTTGAAATAAGCACATGCAAAAGATAAGCAGTTCCTTCTAAAATAAACACACATGCTTATACTAGAAAGAAAGCTAACAGTCGCTAGCTTTCAATTAGAAAAACCCTATCCATGGTGATTGATGGTTGCTAGCTTATACCTTCAGCTTGTGCCATGTGCTCTATTTTGAATGAATGTTAGCTCTCCTTCTAGCATAACACATGACCCTTATTATACATCATCTGTGCAGATCCATCCGACCTTGCATATAATCAGACATGGTCTGGATGGATAGATGTCTTCTTGGATACCTTCTGTCCAAGAACAGATTGGGAGAATCGGCGTGCAAATTTCATTCTGCACCTTAAAGCCGATCTTGAAGTTGCTCATCAGAACTTCCAGTGGTTTAAGTTTAAACTGATCCACGAAGTTGGAACCTATCAACCACTTGAGCACAGAATTTATGCCCAGTAAAAATTTATCCGAAGATCTATTGCTGGAGAACACATAGAGTCCAGAGTTACAACCAGAGAGATTCCACTGGACTATAAAGTAGAATCACATTTCAGAGGTGAATCCCTGTGAGAGCCGAATCCTTTGTTTAAAGGCTCCGATATTGAAAGATGTTTCTCTCAGTTCCTATATCCGCCTCCTTCTCCTGTGCCATATGAACACGTGGTCAAAGATGTATTGTTTGGTCATCATGCATATGAATCAGATGATTTTGAAGAAGAATGGCTGCAAGGACGTGATCCATACGACTGAGCGAAAGCAGCGGTGGGCCCCAAGCTAGCAGTCGTTGGCTTTCCAATAGAAAAACCCTAGGCATGGTGATTGGTGGTTGCTAGCTTATACCTTGAACTTGTGCCATGTACTCTATTTTAAAATAAGCACATGGCACAAGATCAAGAAAAGCTAGCGGCTGCTAGCTTTCCTTCTAGCATAAGCATTTACTTATAGGATAATAACACATACTATGCTAGAAAGAAAGCTAGTAGTCGCTAGCTTTCCAATAGAAAAATCATGTCCATGGTGATTGGTGGTTGCTAGCTTATACCTTGAGCTTGTGCCATGTGCTCTATTTTGAAATAAGCACATGGAAAAAGATCAATGAAAGCTAGCGACTGCTAGCTTTCTTTCTAGCATAAGCATTTCCTTCTAACATTTTTGAGAAGGAAAACTTTTCTTTTTAATGAGTCTCTACTTGTGCTAGATGCAATGGATTTTTATTTATCTTTAAGTATTTAATATGTTTCTAGGACACATGACCCTTATGTTGTTTAATGAGTTAACAAAATGTAATGATAAAAGAACTACTTGGTTAATGACATAAAAATATGATGATTTAAAGGTCTTCTCTGACAGACAAGGGGGTTCGGTGCTCCATCAGGAACTGTTAGTGCTCAGTTGCATCCTTAATTGCTCAGCGCGTGAGGGTTCATGTAGTAATTTAACTGCTGATTCTTTGCTCAGGCAGTTTGACTGTCTTGTTATTTCCTCTAATTTTGGTAGAATGGCTAAGCCAGGGGACAATACCGGCATCCAGGACATCAAGAAAAGTTTGAGGCGGCTGTATGAGATAGTCTCCATAGGAATTATGGATAACAGGGAGATAGCCTGCGTTATAAAAAAGATGGAGGACACTGTGAGCTACACTTCCCTTCAAATCAGCAACCATGACTCCAGGATCGATGATAATGAAATCTCCTTGCGCGAGATGATGGGGAAGGTGGATATGATCCAGGAGGACCTTGCGAGACTCATTTCCATGAACCAAGGAAGCAGGAACAATGCAGTAACTGTTGAAGGGGAGCGTCAGATGGAGGAAGAATCAGTGGTACAGCCAGTCCACTTCAGGGGCCACCTGTAATCTGGTTTTTATGGATATATGTTTTTTTGTCTTTTATTATGTAAGCAATATATAAGGGTATATACTGCCCGTTCTGTTAGTCATCATGGAAGAACTCTATATATAGTTTTTTGGACCCTTTGCAGGCTTAGTCTACAATGCTCTATCTCTGCTATGCAAGACTATCCTTCCTCTCTTTTTGCTATGTAGTGAATGGCTGTGCACAGCCCCTTTATAACATACTCCTTTTTAGTTTTTGTTCAAAAAAAATATATGATGATTTATAGTCTATCATTTATATGGGTTCAATTTATTTATTTTTTTGTTCACAGGTCTTTAAGTAAACCAATAAACTTAATTTGGTATAAAATCTATAATGAAGGAGGTCTTCTTTATGTGTATTTTACTATGTTTATGTCTATTTTCGCATTAGAGGTAATCTATGTGTAACATTTAATTGTTATTAGCAATAGAAAACTAGAGGTAGTGTCTTTGTATAATTTACTTGTTATTAGCAATAGAAATTATCTCAAAAATTATATTCTTGGTGTAGCCTCCAAGCTTCACATGAGGTCACAAAACATAAATTAGTTAGGTAAGGAAAGCCTTGAACTTGTGCCATGTACTCTATTTTCAAATAAGCACATGGTATAAGATCAAGGAAAGCTAGCGACTGCTAGCTTTCCTTTTAGCATAAGCATTTACTTATAGGATAATAACACATACCTATGCTAGAAAGAAAGCTAGCAGTCGCTAGCTTTCCAATAGAAAAATCCTGTCCATGGTGATTGGTGGTTGCTAGCTTATACCTTGAGCTTGTGCCATGTGCTCTATTTTGAAATAAACACATGACAAAAGATCAATGAAAGCTAGCGACCTCGCTAGCTTTCTTTTTAGCATAAGCATTTCCTTCTAGCATTTTTGAGAAGGAAAACTTTTCTTTTTAATGAGTCCCTACTTGTGCTAGATGCAATGGATTTTTATTTATCTCTAAGTATTTAATATGTTTCCATAACACATGACCCTTATTATTCTTGTGCGTGTGAATAAAAGACATGTAATAGAATATTGTTTGATAATGCTCATTATTTCATGTATTTTTAAAACAATTTAAACTTATAGTTGACTATTTATTATTGTTTTTAGAAGCTATGGACTTTGGTGCAATGACAATTCCAAGGAATAATTTGAAGAAAAAACGAATTGCAAGTGACACACAAACAACGTCTCCCCCATGTGGTATGGTGGTTTTAAATATTATTCTCTCATTTCTAAATGGTTAGACTAGAAGACTATATGGTAATATTTGTGATTTTGATTTCATTTTATTTATAGTAATAATTGTTTATTATTGTTTTTAGAAGTTGTCGTCTCCAAAGCAAGTAAAATGCCACAACCAGCATTCAAAAAACAAAGGCGTCATTCAACTCAGATTATAAATTCAACAATGGGTTCTAATTTTGAAATGATTAAAAAGTTCAAAACATTTGCTGCATATGAGTATGTCGAAGATTGGTATGTTGAGATTGAAAGTCCCATGAATATGTTTCCAGATATGTATCTATTTGGATCCATGGATGGAAATGATATACAAAGGCTAGGGATAATTGTTAGTTGCTATGCTCTCAATCATAGTCAGATCAATTTTCAAATGGAGGTAATTGAAGAAAATGAAGTGAAATTATTTTCTTTCCAAGTTGATTACACAAAATTTAGACCAGATTTGATTGATACTAATACAGAATTTCCAGAGTCAATAAAAAAGTCACAGTTTAAGTTGGATAGTTTTGAGAGCTTCAATGAATCTGGTCTAAAGAGTTGTGATGATCTTGTACAACGTATTACCAACGTTATGAAATATCGCTATGTGAGATGTAAGAAAACATCATCCGTGTTTCTTTATTTGCAACAAAGAGGTAAACTACTTGATAAAATACCAGATGATAAACTCGAGGCTCAAATGCTTGCTTTGAGAAGGGTATATTTAGCTGAGCTAGAACAGAGCATTAAATAAAGTGAGTTCATGCCTACTACAGAGTTTGTAAAATCCCAAAAAGAAGACTCTCAGATAGAGAAGCTTGCTGACCAATGCGATGAAATCCATGAAAATTTTAAGGACAGTTATTTATTTTCAAGCTCTTTTACCATGAAGGTGGATGTTCGAAGATGTGTAGAAGCACCCAAGTTATATAAATTGAGATCACAGGATGATTTAAATGTTCGAGTATTAGTAAAATCATTCCTACAGAAATTTCAACCATCATTGCCTGATGCTCTTCTGATTCCATTTGACACAAAAGAGTCTGATCCGATTGGAAACCCTGTGAAAATCATGAATGAAATGGATACAAATGCCAAGAACATCAATTTTTGGATAGTTGATGGGCAACACACCATTCAAGCAGCAAAAGAAATATTATCAAATCCTAAATTCAGTCTATCTGGGGAGGCAAAACAGAAGTACAAAGAACGTAATGCTCGATTCTTAGATCCATTAGTTGCTCCCAGTGTGGTGATTCGTATTTGCTGCCAGTTAAATTCTGCAAACACGGTGTTCTTCAAAACTCCATTCATTGATTCGGTGCGATCTGCAAGACAATTCCTAATTGCCACAAATAAATTAAAGAAACAAAAATGTGGGAATTCTAAGACGGTTGAAGACAAGGTATGCAATTTTTTTTTTTTTGCACTTAGTTTATATTGTTATAACTAAATTCATGGCTATTTTATTTTTGATATCACATTCTTACTAATTTATATTTGTTATTTTTTAACAGGTTGATGATGAAATGTTGTGCTCTTTCTTCAATTGTCCACTAACAAACTTTGCTGAAAAAAAAGTCTTGTTATATCTTGATGATACTACTTGGGATAAATGGGAAGTTGTTTTTAATTGTTACAAACTAGGGACATAATGTGTTCTCCAAACCAACCTAAGGATCCAAACTATAAGACAAATAGTCTGAACAGTTTGGTATCAAGTTCTTTCCGTCCCCTTCAGGGACTAACCGCTGAAGAAATGTGTTCTATAGCAGATAAACTATTGGATGGAACTGTCTGATTTTCTATTCCAGTGAACCATCCAACCAATGCCATAAAAATGAAAGATTATTGTTCACAATTGAAAACCAAAAGAACAATTTTGGAGGCAATGGTAACATATTGCAAAAGTCATGATAAGAATCTGAATGATAAGATTCTTACAATATCCAATATTCTTGAGCATTATGGAATTACTGATATCATATTTGCCAACTTCTATAAGACAATGGAAGGGTGTAAATATGTAAAAGGATCACGAAATACAAAAATAGAGTCCCTTTCTCCACAAGCCTGTGTGGTCCTTGATAGAATAATTGATGCATCGATAGATATACAGGAAATTGAGAACAGTTTTGAATTCGGTTGTCATTATGGGGGTCCTAGCCTCTTGTCAACACTTTTGCACTCTTTTCCTTGTCAGTTTCAACCAATGTTATACACTGACTTTGTTGTGTTGGATACATTGGCTTTGAAAGATGAATCATTCCTTAAGGATCACTATATTGAATTGTTTCGATTTTTAATAATAAAAAAATGGGTTGAAAGATTTTACTATGATTATATTAGTAGAAATTTGGTCTTGTAAGGATGTACGCCAAGCTATGGAGATTGTTGTCAAGGACTCAAATGTCAACTATAAAATGGCTACCGGTCTTTATGAATATAAAGAACAAAATAACTATAGTTATGATATAGTTTTAACTATACATTTCTATAGTGAAGAGTCAAAAAGTTTAGAGGCCTCAATATACTCTCACAGTTTTAGAGACATATCTGATGAAAATGAGAGAGATTTTGAATTCTGGGAAGAATTATTGCAAATGCATCAACAACATAGTGATCTAAATTTGATTATTTCTCTTTATGCGGGGAAAAATTTACAGCAGGCTTGATGTACATATGGAAGAAGAATGGCATGTGTCGTAGAAAACGAGTTACAAAGGACTACCATGCTGACTAATCAAGAATCCTTCCAATTGCAAAAACCAATGTCTAATATATTGTTGTTGGAATATCCAGGTATTGTACTTGTTTTGTTCTTTCTCTAGTGATTCTTTGGATTCTATGCTATTTATAAATCTTGATTAACAAGATGTTTACTATAACTACTAATGGCGGAAATTGTAAAGAAAACAACGACGACACTTTGCAACAAAGCAATGATCAACATAGTGTGCACAATGTCGAAGAAGTTTTCGAGATGCAAATACAAGACGAAGAAAATACCATACCAGGTACATAATTTATTTTGTTTCTTTTGTTGTATTGTACTTGTTTTGTTCTTTCTCCAGTGATTCTTTGGATTCTATGCCTATTTATTTAATGAATTTCATTCGTTGATACATTTTATAACATTTCATATGTTTATTACAGTGGCAAATGAGGAGAAAAAAGATAGTGATCAAGGGAATGTGACAGAAAGCCATAGTCAAGAACATGATATCATATCAGGTACTTCACATGTCTCTTATTTTCAATTAACATAAAATATGTCTTATAAAAAAAAAAAATTGATTTAAAGAAGTATTATTGGTATTTGATTGAAGGTTTGTTATTTTGGCTCTAGGTTCTATGAAGACAATACAAGAGAAGTGTGGCTTATCAATAACTAGTACAAAAAATACTCAAAGTGAGTGTATTTCTTCAACAATTTTTTTTAATAATAATTTATGTAGCATGAATAAAATGAATTTACTATGATATCCATTATTGTTTTGCAGCTATTATAAGTCAAAAGAAATTAGTTATTTTTGAATTGAATAACATTTTCTATCAGAGCGTTGATGGTGATGCATCACAAAAAGAATTTATCAAGAAAATGGGAAGGGCCGCAGATTACACGATAGAGAAAAAATCATTTTGGTTTCGTCCACATGCAAAAACATTTCTTGAAATGTGTTCCAGAAAAGAATCTCTTGACATTGCAATTTGGACGACATCTTTGAAACAAAACACAACAATGTTAGATTTAAACCAAATAGACAAGCAAGATCTCTGATAGAAACACAATCACAAGATAACACACAATATATCCTGGGAAACCCTCATGGGGTAGAAAACCTAGTAAAGCTTTCCTCAATAAGATGATCAACCAAAATACAAGATGTGCTCCTTCTCCTCTTGACTCCTTAGCAGATCTCCTCAACTAGTGCGCACCCTTTCACAAGTGAGTGAAATGATCTAATGAGGAGTTCACCTCATCTATTTATACTTGACTCTCAACTGACTAAAAGACCTGTTGGGGCCGACCTCACCTGGAGAAGTCTAATAACCCCTAAAATATAACTACAGGGCCGACCCACACATGGTGGGTCTAATAACCCTAGTTAATACTAACCCTCGGAGGAATAAACATCTCCGGATACATAATAGGATTACCTCGGAGGGATGAAACATCTCCGGAATAATAAAGTACAAATATAATATTCTTTGAAGTTACAATATTTAACACTCCCCCTTAACGAGAAGGATATTATAACAGCATCTGCAGGAGCAAGGAGTCACTACACATGATACATCTATAAATCATCGGAAGCTTTCTTCAATTCGACTTCATCAGTAACTCAACCAGTTACTGGTACATCAATATCAACATCACGATCTTTAGCATCGTCTTCACATGATCAGCTGCATCGTCGTCATACGATCAACAGTTTCGTCATCACACAATCAGCGGCATCGTCATCACACGATCAGCAGCATCGTCATCACACGATCAGCAGCATCGTCATCACACGATCAGCAGCATCGTCATCACACGATCAGCAGCATCGTCATCACACGATCAGCAGCATCGTCATCACACGATCAGCAGCATCGTCATCACATGATCAGTAGCATCGTCATCACACGATCAGCAGCATCGTCATCACACGATCAGCAGCATCGTCATCACAGGATCAGTAGCATCGTCATCACACGATCAGCAGCATCGTCATCACACGATCAGCAGCATCGTCATCACACGATCAGTAGCATCGTCATCATACGATCATACAAGTATCCTACACAACAATATGAGTATCCCACCGATACAGATAACCACATCATCAATACAAGTATCCTACCGATACAAGTAACCATATCATCAATACAAGTATCCTACCGATACAAGTAATCACATCATCAATACAAGTATCCTACTGATACAAGTAACCACATCATCAATACAAGTATTCTACCGATACAAGTAGCCACATCATCAATACAAGTATCCTACTGATACAAGTAACCACATCATCAATACAAGTATCCTACTGATACAAGTAACCACATCATCAATACAAGTATCCTACCGATACAAGTAACCACATCATTAATACCATTACTTTCTCGGAGACCATTCGTCTACGGATCAATTCAGGGACCGAAGTCCAGGGATGATACAATCCCCTTCACGTACATTTTGAACTATCAGTTCCGGGATGATGCAATCCCCATCACGTACATTTTGAACTATCAGTTCCGGGATGATGCAATCCCCATCACGTACATTTTGAACTATCAGTTCCGGGATGATGCAATCCCCATCACGTACATTTTGAACTATCAGTTCCGGGATGATGCAATCCCCATCACGTACATTTTGAACTATCAGTTCCGGGATGATGCAATCCCCATCACGTACATTTTGAACTACCAGTTCCGGGATGATGCAATCCCCATCACGTACATTTTGAACTATCAGTTCCGGGATGATGCAATCCCCATCACGTACATTTTGAACTATCAGTTCCGGGATGATGCAATCCCCATCACGTACATTTTGAACTAAGGTCCAGGGACGATGCAGTCCTATCTTCTATTCTCGGAGACCTCACGTCTACGGCTCTCTTTAGGACTGAGAGTCCAGGGATGATCCAATCCCCTCAAGTCCACCAAGGACTTCATTCTCGGAGACCTCTCGTCTACGGCTCTCTTTAGGACTGAAAGTCCAGGGATGATCCAATCCCCTCAACTGTCCACTAAGGACTTCATTCTCGGAGACCTTACGTCTACGGTTCTCTTTAGGACTGAAAGTCCAGGGATGATTCAATCCCCTCAACTGTCCACTAAGGACTTCATTTTCGGAGACCTTACGTCTACGGTTCTCTTTAGGACTGAAAGTCCAGGGATGATTCAATCCCCTCAACTGTCCACTAAGGACTTCATTTTCGGAGACCTTACATCTACGGTTCTCTTTAGGACTGAAAGTCCAGGGATGATTCAATCCCCTCAACTGTATCTTCATCCATACAGGTACAATCATATATCACATCAAAACATGTATTCATCACATCAAAACATGTGTTCATCAAAACATGTATACGTCAACAATCACATCAAAACATGTGTACATCAAAACATGTATACATCAGTACACATCACATCAAAACATGTGTACATCAAAACATGTATACATCACTAATCAAAACATGTACACATCACATCAAAACATGTGTACATCAAAACATGTATACATCAGTAATCAAAACATGTACACATCACATCAAAACATGTGTACATCAAAACATGTATACATCACTAATCAAAACATGTACACATCTCATCAAAACATGTGTATGTATTCTCACTAATACATCATATCAAATCATGTATAAACGATATGTAAGAGTTCTAAATCTAAATAATTGTAAGTAGCTAACAAAACAAAAAAAAATAAGTGACAGAAATACTATGCTACTCCCCCTTTCGAGGAGGGTCCTTCTGGACTAAACCAAGCTTGTCTCGGAAGTATTCAAACTTTACTCGAGATAGAGGTTTAGTCAAGATATCGGCAACCTGATCTTCAGTGCTTATGTACTCGAGCTTGATGGCTCCTCTCTGCACCATGTCTCGTATATAGAAGTAACGGATCTCAATGTGTTTTGACTTATCATGGAACACAGGATTTTCAGTCATCTTAATGCAGCTTTGATTATCACACATAATCACAGTAGGATCCATCTCTAAGTCAAAGATTCCAGATAAGAGTTTCCGAAGCCACACCGCTTCACAGCTGGCAGAGCAAGCAGCTATATATTCTGCTTCAGCGGTACTGAGGGCCACACTAGATTGTTTCTTGCTGAACCAGGAGATCATGGCAGATCCAAGACCATAACATCCACCTGAAGTACTTTTTCTGTCTGAGACACTACCTGCCCAATCAGAATCTGAGAAACCATGCAACTTGAGTTCATTTTCTCTAAGATAGTAAAGACCATAGTCCACTGTACCTTTTAGGTACCTCATGATATGCTTTGCAGCTATAAGGTGAACCTTTCTAGGTTCTACTTGAAACTGACTTAGGGTATTTACAGCAAAGCATATATCAGGCCTAGTATTTGTCAAGTACATCAAAGATCCAATGATTTGTCTATATAGGGTTATGTCCACTAGTTCTGATGAATCATTAGCTAGTAGTTTTAGGTTGGAGTCCATGGGAGTGGCCATAGCTTTACACTCCAACATATCAAACCTTTTGAGGATCTCCACAGTATACTTACCTTGATTTAGAAATATCCCTTTTTGCTCTTGCCATACTTCTAGGCCTAAGAAGTAGTGCATTAATCCGAGATCTTTCATTTCGAATTCTGAAGAAAGCTTCTTCTTGCTTTCAATGATTTGTTTCTCATTTCCTGTTAGAAATAAATCATCTACATATAATAGCAATATAACAGGTTCATCATTCATTACCTTAAGATAGAGATTGGGGTCAGCTTTACTTTTGGTAAAGCCCATGCTTAATAAGAAGCTGTCAATTCTTCCATACCAAGCTCTGGGAGCTTGCTTCAAACCATATAATGCCTTCTTCAGTTTGCATACATGGGTCCTTCCGTCTTTGACCTCAAAACCTTGAGGTTGTTCTATGTATACTTCTTCTTCAATTACACCATTCAGGAAGGCTGTCTTAACATCCATTTGATGCAATTTCCATTTCATCATAGATGCAAGTGCCATGATAGTTCTAATCGAAGTATACCTAGCAACAGGTGCAAATGTATCTTCATAGTCAATTCCCTCCTTTTGAGAGAATCCTCTGGCTACAAACCTTGCCTTGTATTTTTCAATGCTTCCATCTGCAGCATGTTTTATTTTGAAAATCCATTTGGAAGAAACCACACTTTTATCTCTTGGTTTGGGGACTATATCCCAAACATCATTTTTCATTATTGACTGATATTCTTCAGTCATTGCTTCTACCCATTCTTTCTTTTGAGCTGCTTCTTCATAGCTAGTAGGTAGTTGATCCACAAGATCACACATCAAGGCCATATAGTTGGACACTAGCTTTGGTTTCTTCCTTTCTCTAGTGGAGCCTTCAGGAGCACCATATCTTTCAGCTCCTTGTATAATATCTCTAGCCCATGCTGGTCTTCTTTTCCTAGATAATTCTGCAACAGGGGGTTCTTGTGGTTCCAGCATGTCATGATCCTCTGTTATGTCCTCCTCAGGGATGTGAACAGTATCTGAGACTCTGGGAGATGTATCTTCTTCATAAACTTCTTCAAGTTGACATTTTCTAGATTTCTTAAGAGCTGCTTCCTCATCGAAGGTTACATCTCTACTTATTTCTATATGATGAAAACCTGGTATGTAAATCCTGAAGGCTTTGGATGATTCACAATAGCCAACAAATATTCCTTTCTTACCAGAAGGATCCAACTTGGTTCTCTTTTCCTTTGGAATGTGGATGTACACAGGACACCCAAATATTTTAAGATGGCTTACTTCGGGCTTCTTTCCAGAAAACACTTCTTCTGGAGTTTTGAAATCAAGAGCACTATGAGATAATCTGTTTTGAACATATACTGCTGTTCTGGCTGCTTCAGCCCACAGATACATGGGAAGATCCTGGTCATGTATCATAGTCTTCACAGCTTCCATGATGGTTCTATTTTTCCTTTCTGCAACCCCATTTTGTTGGGGATTGTAGGGAGTGGTTAGTTCTCTTTTGATTCCAGCTTCCTTACAGAATTCTTCAAACTCTTTTGAAGTATACTCTCCACCATTGTCTGTTCTGAGAACCTTGATTTTCTTTTCTGAGAGATTTTCTATTAGAGCCTTGAACTCTTTGAACTTCCCAAAAACTTCATTCTTACCCTTTAGAAAGTATATCCAAGTTTTCCTTGAATGATCATCAATGAAAGAAAGATAGTATTCAAACCCACTTAGAGAGGTGGTGGGCATTGGACCACACACATCTGAGTGTATTAACTCCAAGATCCCTTTGGTCTTTGTTTCACTCTTTGGAAATGGGTTCTTGACATTCTTGCCTTTCTTACATCCTTTGCATGAGCCATTATGATCCACCTTTAAATCTGGTAGTCCTATGACCACCTTGCTTACATAAGGTAAGGCTTTGTAGTTAATGTGAGCTAGTCTTCTATGCCATAGCTCACTGGGGCTAGAGGTTTCATGAACAAGAGCAGCTTCTGGATGACCCTTGAGTTTATATAAACCTCCTTCCTCTTCACCAATAACAATTGCATCCTTAATGGATTTGCCTTTGGACCACATTAACACTTGTCCATCAATGAATGCAACTCTATAGCCTTTCTTGTCTAAAGCTGAGATTGAAAGCAAATTCTTCTTTAATCCTGGAACATATAGAACTTCCTTCATCTTCATGGGGGTTCCAGAATCGAGTTTGTAGTTTGCTTCACCAATTCCCTTAATGGGATATTGATAGTCATCTCCTAGAGATACCTTTTGGGGAGAATTCTTTTCTTCAAGATTTGAGAGGGTCCTCTTCTGTCCAGTCATGTGCTTTGAAGCACCACTGTCAATAAGCCATGTACCTTCACCAGGGGTTATGGATCCAGAGAGTGCGGAGAATAGAACATATTCTTCTGCATCTTCTTCTGTGTTTCTTCTTGACCTCCTTTTGAAGAAGGTCCTTTCTTCTTCTTCCCCTTCATCTCTAGGCCTTTTATTGTGAGACCTTTCTTCCTCTATTTCTTCTTCTTCACTGTCATCCTCTGCAAGATGTGCTTGATGTCTTTTGAAGTGATTACCCTTTTTCTTCTGTAGAGGGCAATCTTTAGCAATGTGTCCTAATTTGTGACAAGAGTAGCATTGGAAAGAAGAGTAATCCCTTCTTTGAGTAGATCCTCTTTTCTTGTGAAATCTGTGAGGAGGATGAGACTCCTTGAGACCACCTTTCTTGAAGTAGGATTGACTCCTTCTTCTTTTGGTATGAGTGGCCAAGGCTTGGTCATCTTCTTTGAGCAAGGCTTCTCTATTTGCAACCCTAGCCTCCTCTTGTACACAATCTTCTCAAACTACATCAAACTTCATACTTTCTTTTCTGGCACACATAGTTTGAATGAATGACTCCCAAGGTCTAGTGAGACCATTTAGAGCTGTCATCACAAGTTCATCTTCATCAAGGGTATCACCAATGGCATCTAGTTGTTCTTTGATTTGATGGACTCTTGAGAAGTAGTCTTGAATGGATTCTCCTTTGTTCATCTTGGTGCTCTTCAACTGAGTCCTTAGATTCATCTTCCTATTGATGTTCTTTCCTTCATACATTCTTCCTAGGGCATCATACATTTCCTTTGGAGTCTTCTTGGAAGACACTTGGGGAATCAAGTGGTCTTTAATGGAATCAGCTATGATTCTCTTTGCCCTAATCAGATCCTTCCTGTGTTTCTCTTTGGCTTCATCTTCTTCTGGTTCTGCAACTTCCTCCTTGATATAATGAGCAAGATCATTCTCCTCAAGAATTAGACCAATTCTGTATTTCCATGCTCGGAAATTCTCTATGCCTTCTAGCTTGTCTTCAAGCTTAGTATTTGGAGCCATCTTCTCTTGGGGGAGTCCAAGAGACAGAGTAGACTTACCTGGAAAGTTACCTTTTACTTTTCCGGAATCTGGAACAGAATTTTATCGCACTTTTGGTAGAATTAGGGTTTGAATTTCCCGGAGTTCTACCCAACCAAAAAGTTCGATCTATAGCTCAAAAGAATGCTCTTGAGAAGGGATACCCAGCCATATAATCAGAATTCAAAAATTACAACTTTTTTTCTGAAACCAAAATCTGACGTATCGCACTTTTGGTAGAATTAGGGTTTGGATTTCCCGGAGTTCTACCCAACCAAAAAGTTCGATCTATAGCTCAAAAGAAAGGTATTGAAAAGGGCTATCCAGCCATGCAACCAAAAATCAATAATATCAACTTTGGGCTGAAACCCTAACTTCACCAAAGAGAGAGAAAGAGGTATTCTTACCTTGTGAAAGATGTCCTATTCAGTTTGGCTCTGATACCATGTTAGATTTAAACCAAATAGACAAGCAAGATCTCTGATAGAAACACAATCACAAGATAACACACAATATATCCTGGGAAACCCTCATGGGGTAGAAAACCCAGTAAAGCTTTCCTCAATAAGATGATCAACCAAAATACAAGATGTGCTCCTTCTCCTCTTGACTCCTTAGCAGATCTCCTCAACTAGTGCGCACCCTTTCACAAGTGAGTGAAATGATCTAATGAGGAGTTCACCTCATCTATTTATACTTGACTCTCAACTGACTAAAAGACCTGTTGGGGCCGACCTCACCTGGAGAAGTCTAATAACCCCTAAAATATAACTACAGGGCCGACCCACACATGGTGGGTCTAATAACCCTAGTTAATACTAACCCTCGGAGGAATAAACATCTCCGGATACATAATAGGATTACCTCGGAGGGATGAAACATCTCCGGAATAATAAAGTACAAATATAATATTCTTTGAAGTTACAATATTTAACAAACAAGAGTTATGAAAAAGCTGGTTTCAGAAACATTACAAGCTAAATTTTTGTTTACATGGACTGCTTCAGATTGCAAACAACAAAAGGGAAAAAATGACATTGATAATTCAACACAAGTTATATACAAAAAAACATCTAAAAAAAGTGTGGAGAATGTATTCTCAATATGATGCTACTAACACTATTCTAGTGGATTGTTCAATGGAGACAAAGAAAGAAAATCCCAAAGAAAATGTGATTATTGCCCCTTCATTTGATGGAAAGAATGAGGATAAATGGTTTATCAATGATCTGTGGAGCTTATTGAATAAATTCTACAAGGCACCCGATGTTCGAGATATTTTGAAGAATCTTCAATGACTTTTAATAGTACATTAAGATGACTGTTATTCATTTCCTTTATAAACAAAATCTTGAAGTTTATAATATAAATTCTTGGTCATTGTACATTTGATGACTTAATTCTACATGTGATGTGTTATTACTGTGTTTTATTTTATTATCAATTTAATGTCAATATTATTTCATAATACTTATATAAGGATTGTTGTTGTGTCATTATTATAAATTAACATATTATTATTTTGTTTATTTATATTGAGATATTGAATTATAAAAAGTTAGTGATTTGAATAATAGTCTTATGTGTTTGCATAAAAATGTAGTATTCCATATTAATTAAATAATTGTATTAGGTTGTATGTATAAATTAACGTACAATTACTATGTTTGAGCAATTGCAGTTTATTTATCAATTGCGTCTTAATTGATCATTATAACTCTTACAAATCAGTGATTTGAATGTTAGTTCAATGTTATCATATGAAATTTTCTTATTTCTTAGAAATTAAAAAAATGAAAAATCATATCAGGTTGTATGTAAAAATTACCTATAATTAGCTTGTTTAATTGAAATTTAAAAAATTGTAAATCTAGGTGGTGTGTATAAATTAACATATAATTGGTTTGAATTGGACCATTGTAACTATATTTTTAAATTGTGATTTGAATTTCATTGCAATGTGCTTATATGAATTTTTCTTATAATTTCTTGAAAATTAAAATATCGTATGAGGTTGTATGTAAAAATGAACATATAAATAGTTATTAGGTAGTATGTAGATATTAACATATAATTAGTTCAAATGAATTCGACTATTGTAATTATATTTTTAAATTGTAGTTTATCTCATTACAATTCTTAAAAATTAGTGATTTGAGTAGTAGTTGAATGTGTTTGTATAAAAAAACTATTCCACGGAAATTACTTTTATTTTTTTCATTAAGTTGTTTGTTTGGGAGTGGAAATAAATTGGATATGTTTTGATGCCATTAAGCAATGAAGTTTTGAAGTGAAAATATGTTAATGTTATATATGTGGTAGCAATGCAGATGGGATTTAATATCAGTCAGAAGATCTTGTTGATCTTGGAAATGGAAGGAGTATTCTTCTCGTCGTATTCCAAAGATGATACGAGTTTTCAAATTCAAAGAAAACCAGATTGGGAGCTTGGTGATAGATCCTACTTTTGTAGGCCTTTTCAATTAGAAGTATTAAAATACTGCCTAAAACATTATGATGTTGCGATATGGACATCAAATGTTACTAACAAGTACATTCGACAAGTACTTGAAAAATCAAATATTGATACAAGTGACTTTGAATTCATATGGGATAGGTCCCATTGTCACTTGCAAACAAAATTCAAATCATGTAGTATGATACGGTTTTATGAGAAAAGGCTAAGCGACGTGTGGTCCCAATATGGAAATAAGTACACAGAATCAAATGTATTGCTAATAGATACATCAAAGTCTACTTCTCAATTCCTCGAATATCGGTCAAACTGTATCTTAATAAAGGCTTATATAGGACATGAACACGATACTTGGCTTGTGCAAGTTCTATTCCCCTTTTTAAAGACACTTCATCGCATCAAACAGAAACGCAACTACATTCGAATGTTCAATAGAACATTGAGTTCTTTGTATTAAGTGAAGATATTATTTTATGGAAATTTGTTGACGATTACATTGCAATATTTCAATACAAGTTGGACACATTTTTTAGTGAATTAATTTGTATGATTTTATAACTTTTATAGATAGATGATAATTGACAATGATATATAAATACAATTATTAGTATTATTTATGATTGCTTTTAGATTGACAAGTTTTTGCATCATACAACACTTGATTTCCCCATTCAAAATATTTTCTCAATTTGTGCTCTTAAATCAACTATTTGTAATTTAAATCATCTCATAAAATCCAACAAGGCATGCAAGAAACTCTCTTTAGTTTTATTTATCTATATGTATTAATACAAGTGCATTACAACACTTGATTTCTCTATTCAAAATATTTTTTAAATTACATACTCTTAAATCAATTATTTGTAATTTAAATCATCTCACAAAAGCCAACAAGGAATGAAGTTCTCTTTAGTTTTATTGATCTATATGCATTAATACAAGTGACACACAAATTTTGAATTAAACATCCATCTATATAAAAGCACATTTCTTACAAAAAATATTACTTCAATGATAATGAGTGCTAAGTGTACTAGAATTTAGATTAAAGCATGATGAGTCATAGATGAATGATTTTGAAAGGTATAGGCATTTGATTTCCCAATCTATAACTTATTGTAAATGTGTATTCTTAAGTTAATAGTTTATAATTGCAATAATCTCATATAAGCACACAAAACATGAAATAAATTATTGACTGTTATTAGCCTATATTCATTAATATGAGGAGTTTATCAATGCAATATGTAATTTTTGAAATAAAACCCCATATAATTGAAGTTGCAATTGTTTTAAAACACAAAATTAATTGCTAATGAGTGCTAAGTGGTATTAAGGGTAGTACGAGATTGGTCATAAGTGAGTGACATTGAACTATAAGAAATTTGATTTCTCATTTCATTTTTTTGTAAGCTTGTATTATTAACTCAATTACGATTAATTGAAATAATCTCATAATAGCCAACAAAGCATGAGATACGCTCTATCTTTTATCTTCTTGTATGCATTAAATGAATGTATAAGTGTGATATGTATTTTTTGGAATAAAATACAATGTAAAAACATTCCACAAGTAGTTGAAAAATCAAATACTGATACAAGTGACTTTGAATTCATATGGGACAGCTCTCATTGTCACTTGGAAACAAAATTCAAATAATGTAGTGTGATACAATTTTATGAGAAAATGTTAAGTGATGTGTGGTCCAAATATGGAAATATGTACGAAAAATCAAATATATTGCTAATAGATACATCAAAGCTTACTTCTCAATTCCCCGGATACCGGTCAAATTGTATCTTAACAAAGGCTTATATAGGACATGAACCTGATACTTGGCTTGTCCAAATTCTATTCCCCCTTTTTAAGACACTTCATTGTATCAAAGAGAAACGCAACTACATTCGAATGTTCAATAGAACATTGAGTTCTTTATAGTAGGTGAAGATATTAATTTTTAGAAATTTGTTAACGTGTACATTGCAATATTTCAATACAAGTTGGACACATTTTTTGATGAATTAATTTGTATGTTTTTAAAACTTTTATAGATAGATGAGAATTAACAATAATATTTAAATACAATTATTAATATTATTTATGATTGCCTTTAGCTTGACATTTTTTTGCATCATACACCACTTGATTTCCCCATTCAAAATATTTTTTTAATTTGCGTTCTTAAATCAAATATTTGTAATTAAAATCATCTCATAAAAGCCAACAAGGCACACACAAATTTTTGTAAATGTTTATTCTTAAGTTAATAGTTTATAATTGCAATAATCTCATATAAGCCAACAAGGCATGAAATAAATTATTGACTTTTATTTGTGTATATTCATTAATAAGAGGAGTTTATCAATGCAGTATGTAATTTTTATTGCTAATGAGTGCTAAGTGGTATTAAGGGTAGTACGAGATTGGTCATAAGTGAGTGACATTGAACTATGTAGGACCCCTCCTTTAGGGTCCCCTTGAACTGAACCTGAAACTTTAACAACTTCATACAAACAAATTAGCCATCATAGTTATTGGAAAAATAAAATAAAAAGCGTGAATAACTTAACAAAAATAAGCAAAACCTTAACCTATCAACCCAATCCAGTTGGTCCATTGTCGTCGTCTTCTTCCGTAGGATCCCTCCAGCAAAGCTCGTTTAACCGTTGGCGAAGCAACCGTTAGCTTCGCCACCCAACCATAGGCTCATGCTTTCAGTCGCATGGCCTCCCCCGAGCTTTGGGTCGTAAAGTTCACACACAATTCTCAAAAAACCCAGCTTGGGTTTCCCCCCCACCAAGATTTCCAGCCAAACCCTCAATAGCAGCAAGTCATGAGGTAACTCAATATTATGATAGTCATCCAGGGTCTGGGCCCTTTACCCATCCCCAAAGTCTCCCTTTTAAAGGAAAATCCCCTGCGACACATGTCGCTTCATGCATAAATAATTATTTAATTAATTCTTTAATGAAAAACAACTCACCCATCCAAGTGTCAGTTCCTCTAGGAGATGCACCAAAATCCCTAAGTTTGCTCATGTTTGTCCCCTAGATATTTCACTTAACTCCTAGATTTGTGGTGTAGGTGGAGTTGACTAGGTGTCCATGCCTAGGATTCCATTTTGCTCCTAAATGAATATTTATAATATTTTTAAGTAATCAGGAATATCCTTTCATGTGCAATGCCTAAATAACACTTAATATTATTTAAATGCCAAAGTAATCATTTATGTGCAAATGCCTAAAGTACTCAAATGCATTTCTAAGTAAAGTTCTAGGTGCAAAATTATACGTTTCAACGCAGTTAAGTTTAGCAATCAACTTTTACTAGGGACCCGGTGCCACACCGTTGGGCTTCCTTGTTTCTTAATTTAATTTCCCTGACATGGAACCACTCCGTCGAGTCCATTCATCCGTAGTTTCCATTCCTCGGCAAGGCACCACATCGTTGGGTCCTTGCATTCACTCTTTCCGTTCTTGGCAGGGTACCGCACCGTTGGGCCCTTCTGCCGTCATCCTTCTGTTTTGACTTGCGGGAACTTCATGTAGGGATTTCAGGAGCCGTTACCTTCCATCCTCCGTCTACACGCTATTAGGGACTAATGGCGTTGAGGAGTGAGTCCGTTCTCACTGCGCGCCCCCCAACTAGTACGTGACCAACTCCGTCGTGGCCCACCTCGTACGCCCTCACGCTTTCCTCTTGAGCAAGCGGATCAGTGCTTATCTGCTCAAGCGTGGTATTCCCTCGGAATTCGACATCGTCGTCGCTCTCCCTGTGTGTGATTTACTCGTACTCTACGACCCTTCATATTCCTTTGTGTGTCCGTCGGTGAACCGTTTCACCTGTCGCTACACACATTTCTCACAAACGTAAATTAGTAGCATTGTCCTCAATAATCACAATTTGGTTTATAAATCTGTTGCTTCATTAAGCATCTATAATTTACTTGATCATTACTCATTTGTCTAATCACATAATCAATTGCATAGCTAGTCGTTAAGCATCATTCGTATGTACAGTTCTCATATCAAAGTTAATCGTAATCATAAATATACTCAAAATAAAATTATAGGGTTATTTTACTAATGTTTCAAATAGTAGGGTGACCCAGCAGGTGCCCTCAATGTCTACAGTAGTCTAGGGGCACTACATATACCCCTACTTATTTAGAACTTCGTCCCGAAGTTCAGAATAAATGCATAAAGCTATGACGCATCTCAGTTGCGTCCTCCCAAGTCGCAGAGATAGGATTGTAATTGTCCCACTGCACTTTGACTTGATCAATCAAGGCTAATCATTAAGCAATAAGTAATCAATCAATTATCCCACTCCACACATATAATTTAATTCCTTAATTCATTTATCAATTATTGTCGTCATTCACATCTTCAGGTTTTCTTCAATCATTTAAGACATAACAAAACTCAAGAGACCACTGTATTGAATTTGTTCAGTCGGGTCACTCAACAGGTGCCCTTAAGGTCCATAGTCATTCTAGGGGCATTACATACACCCCCTCTTAAATAGAACTTCGTCCCGAAGTTAATTTGTTCTTGTACTTTCGATGCTAGGCTTTATCTTAATTTCTATTATGATCTTCTTTCATTCTATTCTATTTTTCTCCAACAATCATGGCTATAAGCACAAGTGGTTCAAGTCATTAGTTCCTATATCATTTAGTATGGTTCCAATACACCCTCAGGAACTTAATCGTAACTTCGTCTCATATCAATCCGATAATACGTTCCATAAATGTCAGTCCAAACAGGATTTCCTATATCTCTTATTCATTCACGAGGGTCTACGAAGTTCAAATTATCTACAAGCTGTACTATGTCAATAGCCAAACTTTAGTTTACCAAATCATCATTTAGCATAACAATCCAAGTAAGGATTCAAATCTGTTTGGTTATCCTTCTCTCCAGGACGAGAAGGTAAACATCATAACGTATTCTGTCAATTGTAGATGGTCATGTTTTTTTTTTTTTTTTTAAATAAAGAGGGACCCTTAAATATTCCCAAATCAAATTCCATAAGGTTACTTCTGAAAACCCCTAAATGTTGGTTCTCAAATAGATAGGATTCGAGGCATCGAAATTTAGTGACTTAGTCGATCATATTAAACTTTAGTTATCAGTATTTTCATCAGTAATTTCGTGTCCGGGTCGATGAGCTTATCACGTCCTTACCCTACTTCATTGTCTTCGTTTTCCTATAACCCATTCGGCAGACATTGCCAAGTCACATAGTGTGTGTCATTTCTAGTTTCGTCGAGTCCTATCCTAAGGGCTATTCATCTTTTCACTAGGACCATCTACTTTGACAACATCCCACAACCTTTAGGTAGAAATATAAAACCACAAAACATAAGGGGTTTACGTGACAAAAACCCCAACTATTATATATCTACTTTCTTGTATACATACATTTCCAATTCAAAACATTTTCAACTCTAAAAGAGGTTCACGATAAAACTTAAAGTTCACTCAAACCTATTGCTCAATATACAAAGGAAATTCAATATGCTGCAACAAAAACTATTAAACTTCCCTTTTCAAAGGACATCAAATATATGTATAATTCAACTATGAGGTAAATAAAATTATAAAGGTTCTCATAAATAGAATTTTTCTAGAGTTATATTAAAACACTTCTACACATAACCCTCCAAAAGGGCTTTATGGTTATAGAAGTTATATAGCGCTCTTGCTTGTAAAAAGAAAGATATAATTTCTTTGTTGTAAGAACTTATTCAGCAAGATGAGGTTGTGGCTAAAGTAGAAGTTTATCATAAACTATTTTAGTTGTGACCAGTTTAGTTCCCAAAATGCCATACCCTATTTCATGATGAATTACTTACCACATCATAATTTCTTAAACACCTAAGAACTTTTCTTATTATTAAACGGATGTGTAAGTGTACGTAATTTTTTTTATGAACATATAAACATGGAATCATAATCCTTATCTTGATACATAAATTGCATAACTAATATGTCTAGTATTGCATTCTTTGAAACTACTTCACTATACAATAAAGACATATTTTTATAATAAGAATTTTATTAATAATTTCATAAAATTTAAGTGTCCTACAATCGATCCCTCTAAGCATAGTAGCCTCTAACCTTCCTTACCTTTAAATCTATAATTAGCTTAACATCTAAAAAAAAAAAAAGTCCTTTAACTCAACAAGTATAAAATTAAAATTATGTGACATAATATTACTCCACTTCATCTCAAAGTATTTTAGTGCATGTGTAATCTTCAGTTCAGTGCGCCGTGTAATATATATATATATATATACATATATATATGTATTCTCCATATATATAGACGTTCTCCTTTAGTCAACTATTGAGGTTACGAATTGTTTGCTTTATTAATGTTCACATACATATGGAATTTATTTCACCATTTGTACTTATCCTATGAATTTTTTTTATTTTTTTTTCTATGAATTCTTCTTAAATAAAAAAAAGATCATATCGGTTTACTACTCCTGAAAGTCATGTCGGTTCTCTTATTTCTCATGGTAATTACATAAGTAAAAGACTATGCACAAATGCTACCATCATTCTTCTGCTTTTTTAACAAAGTACAAAAACGTAAATAGATAATTATATATTCAAAAGGCATGCATTTTGGGTTTCAGCGAAAATACACAATTATACAGGCATTTAAAAGTATCCTTCGACCATATTATCAAAAGCATCGAAACATTAAAATTACCCATTCGTCGTTTTGCCCATAAAAGTTTAAATAGAACTCAAGTAATTTAATACACTTTCATTGTACAGGAAATTCACATCGATTCACGGGTGCTAACGTGATTACTATATAACAATGAAAAGAAAAGAAAAAAAATCAAAAGTCAAACATATGAATGTTCATTTGCAAATCACCGGTATTTAGTTTGAGTGAAGTTTATATAATATTAATATTTCCTTTCACATTACCTACCTACAAATTTAAAAAGAAAGGGTGAAATATTAATATTCAGAGCAATTTCAAGTGAGTTTCGATGTATTGGCGTAACATGTTAATCGACTTAATTACTCAAATTAAATTAAATGGATCCCTATCCTGAGTAAATCTGTTTCGATAAGCATAACAACCGCAACGTGTCAAGTGAACAAAAAAAAATAAAAAAAGATCAACATTTATTCTTTACCGAGTGTCTGAAATATAAAACACAGTAAATGACAAGTCTCATTCCAGGCTGGGGAATCTCATTTTCTTAGGCGTCGGTTGAACATTTGTCAACGGCGTTCCAGTAAGCTGGTGTTTCCGCCGATTTGCCTTTGGCATACCAAGTCCCTCCCGAAGCACACGCCTTGATTAGAGTAGACAACAGAGTTTTGAACCGGATTATCCAGCTACGGTGCAGGTGGCGTTTTACAGTGGGCAACAACTGATGGTAGGCTAATGAACTAACAGAGATGAGCTCGTGTTGCAGCAGTTCTAAAATTTTAGTGTGCCTTTTTAATTAATGATAAATCAAACGCATGAAGAGTATTAAACATTGTGAGGTGTGAGGTGAACATTGAGGTTTGATAAACTTAAAAACAATTGATGGAAAATCTGTTGACGGAAAAGTCGATACTTGACTCTGCTACTCAGGCGCAGGTGGTAGTCGGCATGGGAATGGAATCAGTATTCTTTATGAGACGTAGTGAAACATGCAGTACTCTGCGTGTTCACGGGTTTCACATAAGCTTACTAGGTTAAATCTTAACCGCCGAATTTACAACACAGTCTTGGTTAACACGGCTCGTGTCTTCAGCTTTAAGAGATTCGACAAGGGTATAACCATCCCCAAACTACGAATGACGATCTCTTGGCCACAGATTGTAACTTAGTGAGACAAGAATTGATCGGCAATTTCTGAGATTTAAATGCAAAGGATAAATTACGCTCAGTTAATTATTTACTCCATAAAAAGGAACGTTAACGACTGGAGTGGTCGGAGAGCTTCACTTAAATTCATATCCAGCCATCGACAGAGAAGATCCATAGATCGTATCTCCCTGTACATTAACCTACATTCTTACCGAACCAGAGAAAGAGGCAACTATTAAACCCGTGCGTTTCATCCTCTCAAGAAAGAACGCCCAATTCGCTGTCAGAGATGATCAATGGATCTAATCACTCTGAAATAAGATTAACCCCAAATTCGAAGTAACTTAATTTATTAGTTTCCAGTGATGGATAACTAAATAATCAAATCGCTGGTAAAGACCTCTATTAGTCACAACATACAGAAACCAATGGCCAGGAAAAAAAAAAAAAATATCGGAGGCAGAGAAGATCGCAACCTTCATAAATATCAAACAGGCAGAGAAAGCATACAGTGATGTGATGCCGAGACAAAAATAACAAAAGAGATCACCATCTTTGGTGTCAATCTGGCTATATATATAAATCTATAGCAGAGAACGATGATCTATTCGAAGATCCAAACCGGAATCCCATACAGCAACCAGATTTATCTAGGACAACGTTCCATTCATGAATTGGAATCGCCACAGGGTTGGATGATCTATTACAAAGGTCGATTTCTAGAACTCGAAGTGTAAAATACATCCATACAGCAAAAAAAATGTAGTTAGGTCAGTGATCCATTCATGAATTGGAATCGACAGGCATAGTTGGATGATCTATCACAATACGAAGGTCGTAGAGATCGGTTAAGGCATCTCTCTCCTGTTAAGGCTTCTATCGAAAATTCATGTATAGATCAGGGTTTACTAACTTACCTGAGAACCAGAATTATTGAAATCGCTCTTATCTGAGATCATGGTTGTAATGAGATCACCCCGCCGAAGCTTTGGAAGTGACGGCAGACAAACCAGGCGTGCGACATGAGTTTCCCATCCGTGCTGTAAACAGAAGCCGGGCCTTCTCCCATCACAGAGATGCAGAAGCCAACTCTTCACACAACAGTTACTGATGTGAGATCGACGGTCGCCCATCACAGATCTAGACTAGTTCCACCATTCGAGGCGTGGCTTTCCTCACTATCACCGAGACGGAGCTCTTCAGCCTGCAGATATAGAGCTCTAAAGATCGCTAAGACATATATCTTACGATCGCAGAGACAGAGCTCTTCTAATCGTAAAGATCGGCCTCTTCAAATCGTAGCGGTTGCCCCCAAAACGCGAGATATCTATCAGTTAACAATGTGTAAATATATAATGAAATACCAACACAGGAGCTTCGGATTCTTCGGAACAGGTGGCAGATGGATCTTCTTCTTTCCTTTTTTTTTTTTTTTCTTCTATTGGTGTATTGGTGTAGGAAAGAACATTGTGCTTGGGAGCACGAGGTTACAGGTTCGATTCATGAGGCTTCATAGTCTTTTCTTTTCTTTTGTTTAAAAACATTAAATTTACAGAGGTGCACCCTTGAATCGACATCTAGATCTATTATTTTTCAAATAAAATTTGCAGGGATGAAAACTCGAATTGTCAACCAAACTATGTTTTAAATAACTAACAAATATGCAGATATGCATACTCAATTCAACAGCCGGATCTATCCTTTTTCTGAACAGTAAAAGTACAGGGGACAATACTCAACACGGGGATGGAGTCGGAGTTTGAAAGCTTGGGGAAAATTATTCTGCGATTTAAATATACCACGGGGACAAAATGAAGAGAAGCTCAGATTTAGACTTACGCCTTTACCAACGCGAGGTTCAGATAAATGGATTGTATAGAGGTGGAAGGGGCAAAATGCTCAGATCATTAATCGGATCTATACCTTCATTTTTCATGCAGAGATAAAGTACATTAATCATATCTCAGGAAATACAATACAGAGAACTATTCTTCCTACAAAACGTATATTCTTAAGCTTCCAGCGAACGAACAGATCATGGATCCGATCTAAACTTCTGTTGTTCATATAGAGATAAAATAAATGAACATATCTTAGAAAATACAACACAGAGATCTAGTATTTTCTAAACAGAAATAAAATAATATAAGATCTTAAATGTAGAACAAAACATACTCATGAAATTCCCAGGTCCATAACCTTGAATAGAAACAGAAACAGAAATGAAATTTTTTTAAGCATATAAGAACCTGTAGGAATAGCAGATCCGTTGAATTTCACGAAGATCGTAGCTCCATTATGTTGTTTGATCAACACGAATCACCGACAAGACCCTTGTTAAAATATGATTCTGGTGCCCTCAAGGCTCGACCGGCTCTGATACCAAATGTAGGACCCCTCCTTTAGGGTCCCCTTGAACTGAACCTGAAACTTTAACAACTTCATACAAACAAATTAGCCATAATAGTTATTGGAAAAATAAAATAAAAAGCGTGAATAACTTAACAAAAATAAGCAAAACCTTAACCTGTCAACCCGATCCAGTTGGTCCATTGTCGTCGTCTTCTTCCATAGGATCCCTCCAGCAAAGCTCGTTTAACCGTTGGCGAAGAAACCGTTAGCTTCGCCACCCAACCATAGGCTCATGCTTTCAGTCGCATGGCCTCCCCCAAGCTTTGGGTCGTAAAGTTCACACACAATTCTCAAAAAACCCAGCTTGGGTTTCCCCCCCACCAAGATTTCCAGCCAAACCCTCAATAGCAGCAAGTCATGAGGTAACTCAATATTACGATAGTCATCTAGGGTCTGGTCCCTTTACCCATCCCCAAAGTCTCCCTTTTAAAGGAAAATCCCCTGCGACACATGTCGCTTCATGCATAAATAATTATTTAATTAATTCTTTAATGAAAAACAACTCACCCATCCAAGTGTCAGTTTCTCTAGGAGATGCACCAAAATCCCTAAGTTTGCTCATGTTTGTCCCCTAGATATTTCACTTAACTCCTAGATTTGTGGTGTAGGTGGAGTTGATTAGGTGTCCATGCCTAGGATTCCATTTTGCTCCTAAATGAATATTTTTAATATTTTTAAGTAATCAAGAATATCCTTTCATGTGCAATGCCTAAATAACACTTAATATTATTTAAATGCCAAAGTAATCATTTATGTGCAAATGCCTAAAGTACTCAAATGCATTTCTAAGTAAAGTTCTAGGTGCAAAATTATACGTTTCAACGCAGTTAAGTTTAGCAATCAACTTTTACTAGGGACCCGGTGCCACACCGTTGGGCTTCCTTGTTTCTTAATTTAATTTCCCTGACATGGAACCACTCCGTCGAGTCCATTCATCCGTAGTTTCCATTCCTCGGCAAGGCACCACATCGTTGGGTCCTTGCATTCACTCTTTTCGTTCTTGGCAGGGTACCGCACCGTTGGGCCCTTCTGCCGTCATCCTTCTGTTTTGACTTGCGGGAACTTCATGTAGGGATTTCAGGAGCCGTTACCTTCCATCCTCCGTCTACACGCTATTAGGGACTAATGGCGTTGAGGAGTGAGTCCGTTCTCACTGCGCGCCCCCCAACTAGTACGTGACCAACTCCGTCGTGGCCCACCTCGTACGCCCTCACGCTTTCCTCTTGAGCAAGCGGATCAGTGCTTATCTGCTCAAGCGTGGTATTCCGTCGGAAGTCGACATCGTCGTTGCTCTCCCTGTGTGTGATTTACTCGTACTCTACGACCCTTCATATTCCTTTGTGTGTCCGTCGGTGAACCGTTTCACCTGTCGCTACACACATTTCTCACAAACGTAAATTAGTAGCATTGTCCTCAATAATCACAATTTGGTTTATAAATCTGTTGCTTCATTAAGCATCTATAATTTACTTGATCATTACTCATTTGTCTAATCACATAATCAATTGCATAGCTAGTCGTTAAGCATCATTCGTATGTACAGTTCTCATATCAAAGTTAATCATAATCATAAATATACTCAAAATAAAATTATAGGGTTATTTTACTAATGTTTCAAATAGTAGGGTGACCCAGCAGGTGCCCTCAATGTCTACAGTAGTCTAGGGGCACTACAAACTATAAGAAATTTGATTTCTCAATTCATTTTTTTGTAAGTTTGTATTATTAACTCAATTACGATTAATTGAAATAATCTCATAATAGCCAACAAAGCATGAGATACGCTCTATCTTTTATCTTCTTGTATGCATTAAATGAATGTATAAATGTGATATGTATTTTTTGGAATAAAATACAATGTAAAAACATTCCACAAGTAGTTGAAAAATCAAATACTGATACAAGTGACTTTGAATTCATATGGGACAGCTCTCATTGTCACTTGGAAACAAAATTCAAATAATGTAGTGTGACACAATTTTATGAGAAAATGTTAAGTGATGTGTGGTCCAAATATGGAAATATGTACTAAAAATCAAGTATATTGCTAATAGATACATCAAAGCTTATTTCTCAATTCCCCGGATACCGGTCAAATTGTATCTTAACAAAGGATTATATAGGACATGAACCTGATACTTGGTTTGTCCAAATTCTATTCCCCCTTTTTAAGACACTTCATCGTATCAAAGAGAAACGCAACTACATTCGAATGTTCAATAGAACATTGAGTTCTTTATAGTAGGTGAAGATATTAATTTTTAGAAATTTGTTAACGCGTACATTGCAATATTTCAATACAAGTTGGACACATTTTTTGATGAATTGATTTGTATGTTTTTAAAACTTTTATAAATAGATGAGAATTAACAATAATATTTAAATACAATTATTAATATTATTTATGATTGCCTTTAGTTTGACATTTTTTTGCATCATACACCACTTGATTTCCCCATTCAAAATATTTTTTTAATTTGCGTTCTTAAATCAAATATTTGTAATTAAAATCATCTCATAAAAGGCAACAAAGCACGCACAAAGTTTTGTAAATGTGTATTCTTAAGTTAATAGTTTATAATTGCAATAATCTCATATAAGCCAACAAGGCATGAAATAAATTATTGACTTTTATTTGCATATATTCATTAATAAGAGGAGTTTATCAATGCAGTATGTAATTTTTATTGCTAATGAGTGCTAAGTGGTATTAAGGGTAGTACGTGATTGGTCATAAGTGAGTGACATTGAACTATAAGAAATTTGATTTCTCAATTCATTTTTTTGTAAGTTTGTATTACTAACTCAATTATGATTAACTGAAATAATCTCTTACAGGCCAACAAAGCACGAGATATGTTCTATCTTTTATCTTCTTATATGCATTAAATGAATGTATAAATGTGGTATGTAATTTTTGGAATAAAATACAATGTAAAACCATATAATGAATTGATAATGAGTACTAAGTGGACTATTTAGACTCATTCGATATGTGCCATAAATAAATTCAAAAGAGCATGGGGTCATATATAAAGTTCAACTAAAAGATTTGAAAAATATGTTTCAACATCTATTTCTTCGACATTTAAAAATCTTATCATTTTCTTTGCCTTTTGGTGAAAGTAATTCTCGGCCATGATTTCTTAATTCGATTTCTTCACACTTTCATTGTGTATGTATAATGTTGTATCTAACAACTATCCCAATTTTGACGAATTTATAGTTATTATTTGGTTCCACATCAATACATTTCTTATAATTTATTTTATTTTAATTTAATATTGTGATTTCCTTCCAATCATGCTATATTATAATATGTTATTTAACAATAAAAATATTTAATATGATACTTTGTTCACTTCAAATATAGATAGAGATCTTCTTGTAATAAAACATGCAATTATGTGTGCAACTTAACTTCATTAATCCTACATTTTATATCTTCATGAATATTTTTTCTCACGATTCAACAAATTACAGATTTTCATATACTCCTCCTAATTTATGGCATACCGAACTAGTTATAAATGATACAACATTTCATTTTTTATGATTGTATATTAAAAACACTTGGAGTAAATAAAATTTGTGATCAATAAAAACATTCTTTCTAGGATTAGTTTTTCCAATTTTAATGGAATATTTCTTTAATGCATAATTTTTACAAATTAAATGAAATAAATAAAATGTTTACAAAAAAATTCAATGTCATAGAAGTCCTTGTAATAGCATTTTTCTAGATTTCTTGAAATATGTGTTACAACAGTGCTAACATTGCCAGCCGAGAGATATTACCGTGTACAGCTCGAAGGAGGAGCGTTATGAAAACCATGCCACCCAGGATTTCTAGTTGTTAAACCAATCCAAGTTCACGTGGAGGGATTACATGGATGGACAACTATACTCTCCACTCTGGAGTTTTGGTTAGTGTATTTATTACTAATTGGGACACTGTCAACCTGCAAATAACATTTAATAAATGTCAAACTCAACATTCCTTTATGAATTTGGTTTATTACATTGTCAAAACTTAGGTTAAGAGCTAGGTAAATAGAAGAGCCCCATTCATTACTTTAGTCTCGTTTTTCAAAGGTTGGAGACACCACTTCATCGCTTCAATTATTGCTTAAGTATATAAATAGATGGAATTACATCGTATTCCATAGTTTGCATATTGTATTCATAATCATTGCACATTTTTTTTAAATCATACAATTGAAATTTTCAACGCATATTTCATATAGCTCAAAAAATTAGGCATCGTGATATTGTATTATATATCAATATAAAATATAGATGCATATTAACCATAGAATATTTATATTTTATTTCTATTCCATTGTCTATGGTTTTGTATAAGCAAATGGACAAAGTCTTATAATGCTAGTTCAAAAGCATAAACATTATTTGTTCTACCAGTTTCTTACAGCATTAATAATAGATTCGGTATTATGGTTTATTAGTATTGATAGTAGTCCTATGATAATATTGTAGCATTAAAGTGAAATACATGGATGACGTGAATACTATCTTATTTAAGAGTATGAAAGTCATTACAAGAACTAGAATTAGAACCATACATCCATACCTCCTGTAACTTGTTTTCGCAAAGGAAGTAAAATAGCATTTAATTTTATTTTGATGATGAATGGAAAGAAACTTTAACTTTGTGGCCGTAGAAATCTTACCTGTTTTCTGCACATGGAAATTGTTTCAAATGCCTTAGCTAATCATAGCTAAGTAAACTCCGGGATACCTCGTAGGACCCCTTCATAATCATACAAAACAAACTGTCAATACGTCATCTATTACAACAGGTTAATATAAGCATATGTACAGCATAAAAGCACTCTTATAATTCAGACAGGATTGAAGACTGCATTTAATGATGTTTCAATCATAAATATCTTGTGTTAAAAGATTAGTTTTTATTTAATTATGCATTAGCAAGTCAGTTAAAGTTATGTGTTATACGTATTAAATTCGACAGGCCAGCATTATCAATGATTCTAGTTAAGAGATTTATCTAGTTATTAATTCCGCACTTCTGATTTCGATAATTATTGCTATTACAATTTTTTTTTTTGGTATTTTCGGGTTGTTACAGGATGTCTTCTGAAACCTTCTTTGGAAATCAACATGGAGTCGCTAGGGCAAATGTACAACCTTTTGGATATGTTAGAATCTATGTTTTCCCACAAAAATCCTTCTCTCCTTGAAATCCGGAACTCTTTGTCGTTTCTCCCAGGGACAATATAACTTTCGCTCCCCGGCAGCAGTGCCAATTATGTTAGCACTCAAATTGACCCTCAGGTTGTGGGAAATGTCTCTTCGAGGTAACACGCAAAACCAAGCTTTAGGAAAGAGAGTTGGCTTCTTTCTTTCCATAGAGGATCTCTCACTGATTGTTTAACAAGGCCAGATATATTAATAAGAATTAAAATCAGATTTGTTGTTTGGTTGAAACAAGGTACGCATTCATTTGGGCAATGGAGTCAAAATATAACACATATATCAATTAACAGTGCTGTGGCATGGAAATTTATAAAAGAGGCAAGGTAGCTACTCATTTACAGTCAGAATACTGTCATCTGGTGACAAAGAAGAAATGAAGAACAGTCCATTAACACGGGCATCTAACAAGGATGAATCCAATGCTAACTTTAGTAGAAATATTTGGTGAATATATGAAATCAATAGACAGAGCATATATGTATGAATTATGTACTATCAAACACTAATTTCAGACATGAAAAGAGATAACAAAATGGAATAGATAACAAGGAACACATTCACATGAGGAAAGAAGATACAAACTGTAAAGCAAATAACACAGGAATCTCTGCAAATTTCCAACCTCGGCTCTGTAATTTTATTAAGGATAGATCTCAAAAACAAAACTCAAGTCTCATGGGTTTCAACCCTTTTTCCTTTCTATTACATGTGAATATATAGGAGCAACAGCCCTCAGGCTCGAGTCACCCTAACAGAAAGTTGTTACAATATCGATGAAACCTATACAGACAGGTCCATCATCCTTGAAAATCAATTACAAGAGAAACACCAAGAGTTGACAAGCAGGTTTAACTTCCTTTTATAGGTGTCAATGAATATTTGCTAGCTAGTAATAGACTCTAGTGAATAAACCAAATCCTACGTAACTAAGTCTTCAGGCTGCGAAGGTCCACGATCTTCCAAGAGCTTTATGCATGCAGCGATAGCTTGGCTTTCCCATATTTCTCCACAGTCTTCCAATGGTCGGCAACTGGAAGATCTGACGTGGCCACCTCCTTTAGAAATACTTGTAATTCTATATGATCTTTGTATGAATAGCTCTGAAGGTGTGCACAATCCTCTTTGAAAACCAAGACCAATTCAAACTCCCTTGTCAACTTATCCACCACTATCTTATCAGACAGTGATTGGGTCATGTCAGCAAAGTCTTCATGATTCAACCTGCATTCCATCAATCTGTCTTGATACTCTTTTTGAGTCATCATGGTACCATATTCTTCCCAAAAGAGTGGAAGCCCTTTCTTAAACAATGGATCAAACATATCTCTAAAGAGCTTCAATTGGTGTGCCATAATATCTATTATGGCCTAAATTGTAACTACCTGCGGATGTTTGTTTATCACCTTCCTGGCTCAAATGATGGTGGATAATCTATCTTTTATGCCTACTGCTTTCACTTCACCCTCAGTTAAGCCATTCAAAAAATCTAAGCCATTTTCAGCGTATTCAATAGGCTTCTTATTCAATTTTTCCTCCCTGTTGTTACACTCTGCTTAGCCAATTTGATGACAGCTTCCTTGTCTAAAATAAAATCAAGGTAAGGTCTTACTTTGTTTGCTTCAACTACAACATCATCCCAGATTACTTGCTTTGCTTCCTGCAGTGAGGTTTGACCTTTAGCCTGCTTCATTAATTCATCATATTTAACTTGTAACTCTAGGTACTTAGATTCCCAATTCTTCCTCTCTTGTTGTTGTTCTGAAACTCTATTTTCCAGATCTGTGTTCTGCTTCTGCAACTTTTCTAGATCTAAATCCCTCAGAATTTCCTGCGCCATTGCTTGAACAATGGAGAAATCTCCAGATTCAATGGAGGAAGAGGTGATCATACCTTCTAACTCCTTACCTTTCTCTTGCAACTTCTTCTCCAAGTCTTCAACTTTGGCCTTTTGATTCTTCTCGCTCTCCACTATAAGGGACGTATCCCCTTTCCATTGCTCTTGTTTCTCTTCAAACTTCAAAAACTTGGCCTTACAATATGTCAATTCACTTTTCAAATCTTCTCTTTTCTCTTCCAACTCTGTTAACTTCGATGCTTCTACCAGATGGGTGGAAGGAATCTTCAGTTTCTTCCTCAGTGACTGAATAATACTGTCTTTCTCATTCAGCAGCTTTTGTATGCTATCCCTCTTGTATGCCTGGCCTTCAGTAGCCAATATTTCATCCTGCAGGTTCTTGATTTGTGTCGTGTGGGCTTTATTTTCCACTTTTTCTTGTCTAAGCTGATTCCCAACTTTATCCTTACTGGATTGCAATTTGGACAGCTCTAATGGATCTTTCAACAATTTAGCATAAATAATGTCTCCAGTCTCTTTATCTAGATGGATCATGTCAGGAATGGGAATGTCCTCCAAGTTCATTTTCACCTCAGTGGCCTTATCTTTGGTTGCTAGGGCCAGATTCAAAGTATTCTGAGCACGACTCCTGATAGTGACTAAAGACACATTCTTGTTGGACATATGCCTAACCTATGCATACAAATTTGATTCCTCTGAAGCCACCTCTTCACTCTCCTTATATTCATCCAACAACTATGATATACTTTTGCTTGTGCAATAGTCTTAGTAGCTGCTTTATCAAATACATACTCCTTGATTTCAAAGGAAGGTACTTTGGCCTCCACCTGCTTCTTCTTACCTCGACCAGTCTTCACCTATACAATCTGTTGCTCTGTCTTTTCCAGCTTTTGTCTCTTTGGGGCTCTTTTTGTGCCCTCATCTTCTAGATCCATGGCAATAATGATTTCCATTGTGTTGGATTTTTTAGAACAACTGGAAAGGGGTATAATTGCTCCAACTGCTAGTACCAATCTGTAGGTGTCAGGTTGTGGTGATGGGGATTTCTGTACAAGAGAAGTGGAGTCATCTTGTATATCTAAATCCATCTGAATTCTGCTCAGATACTCCAACCAGTTAGCAGTCTTGCCATACCTGCAAGCTCAAAGTGCACACAGCCCTTTCTGTTACTTTCTTTCCTTCTGTTGGAGATAATCTGATGAGGATCATAGTTGATGGAAGCCTTTGTTTGGAATCCCATTTCTCTTATCACACACTCAATGTATGAAAGGGAATCCTTATTCCTGATGATGAATGGACCTACAACCCATGGGAATGAAATATCTGAGGCTTTCTTGTGATCCAAAAAATGCTCGGTTTCTACCCTTGACTTTTGCCTAATAAATTCCAGTGAAAATACTCTAGGCGTTATTAATACTGGTAGTACATAAGGTGAATGAGAAAACCCATACACTCTGATCACTGTGCCATGTTTCAAGAGGAACCAATCTCCAATTTTCTTCTCAGGAGAAGGATGCAACATCTCCTTCATCTTTGTTAACACCCTGGGCAATCTTTTCTGATGAAAAACATTGTAAACTTCTGAAATGAGGTTGTTCATGAACTTGTTGTAATCTGTGTGCATTTCCTTTGTGAGCATCATCTTAGGAAGCTGCAAATTTCCCTCACTAAATGACAAGAACATCCTCAACAAATATGATTGAAACCTGAAACCTGGTCTTGTGGAATTCCACTAGCTGAGAATGGATATTCTCAGCTAAGGACTCATCAAATTTAAGGAAAGCACACTGGACTGACTAGTCAGACTCTTCAGACTCTAATGGGAAGGTGATAAGGATGAATAATAGACTCATCAAAGGTTCAGTGACATACATTTCTGTGTCTAATCCTAAGAACTGGCTTAGCATGGTTATGGCACACTTAGATTCTTCAGTAAAGAGATGGACTTTGACTGGGAAAGAATGGTCTTGCAATGGGAGAGTAGGTTTTAGGAAAACCCTGTAGAAACTTTGCTTTAAATCAAATGTAGACTGTCTAAAATAATGAATTAGGGATTCTTCCTTGTACTCTTTGGACTTCAGACTTAATTAATCAGGAATTGATAGCTATTTTCCTATAACAACAGGGCTGACAGGACACAAGATCTTTGAACTGGACGCATCCATACTTACCCGCTTAGAGGAGGATTAATTACTAGCTCAGCAGTCGATGAATTCAGGGCAGCCTAGGGTTTGGTCGGCTGTGAAAAAATGGACAAACAACCTATATATCTTATGCACATCTATACCCTTGTTTCTAATCACTTCCAGTCTATCTTTTACTACTTCAATGGGTCCATTAGTCAATATAGTGTCATAGACCTCAACATCTTTATCTTCTAACAGTTCTTCTATATTCTGGTTTTCAAAACCTAGGGGTTTTACTTCTCCAAGCTTAGCCATTTAAATAGTTTTGTATGAGGACACGAGGCCTACCTGGTTTACTAACAGCTAGTTTTAAATTCCTGGATGAGGTGGCTGCTTTCTGCACAATCATCGGCTTTCTCTTTCCAATGCACAGGACAAACAATACTCAGATTCTCGTACATACACTTTTTATATTATTTATCTTTTCATATCAGTATTGCACCTCTTGTGAAAAAGGAATTCTTTGAGCCATCCACCAGCAGGATCGATCCTGCGACGTCGATCTCTCTCCATGTTTAACTCTTCAATCCTTCGTAGTCTTCATCCTTTCAACAGTTTCCTTCCTCGCACCTCTATCCTGCGAAGCCAACGCTGAGCGCAGATATGAGCCTTGTCCGCATCCTGACCGTCCAAAGGTGCGGTCTCTACCAAGCCTCACAAATCCAAAAATTTTGGTTGTTCGTGCATGTTGAATCTGCGAACAAAATGCCCGCTGTTGATGCTCATCTCCGCCAGATCTCACCATTGAAAGACATGGAACCTACCAACTTTTCGTCAATTTGAAAAGTTCTTTTCTCCACACATGTTCCATCGGCGAAGCGTCTAATAGTCATTGATTTGTTTGCACTTTTGATCTGACTGTCGACTTTTCCTGCAGGTTAACACAACTTCTCCCATGCGAAGACTCATTTAGACCCCGCATCTTACTTTTGTGATAATGTTTGCAACCGTAGATTTTTTTCGCCATTAGATCTATTCCCACCATTTCAATCTCCACATAACCTTGAGCGAATTCTTGTATCTCAATCTTACTCGCAAGGTCAGAACTCAGGGTTACTCATCATTTTCATGGAGCTTACCCCCTCCAACTACTTAGCTCAAAAATAGTGCCAACAACTGGCTCCAATTTGGGATGCTATCCTCCCTACGAAGTGGCAAAGAACCCGTAGACTACGTGCCTGATCCATTGGGTGGCTTCCAAACTTTCAAAAACCTCACATTACTGTCATTCACTTTTTCTGTATACAAAATTAAACAAAGAAAAATGGCTACCCCACAAGATCTCAGGGCCTTCTCTTTGGGCTTCAAATCTTTGGCTCACCATCTACACTGATTTTAAAAGAAATAAATATATACACTTATGGTGCAAAAGTTACCCGACATCCTCAGGATAGGTAATGCTTCAAAAACCTTCCATTTACTGAGCCACTTCCTAGCTGAGACCCATCCTGATGCTCCAGAATGAATGAATTTGCACTTCTATATGCTGCAATGATGTATGGACCTACCCACATATGATCAAACTTCCCATGCTTATCTTCTCTAGGAGCATCCAATTTCAAGACCAATTCATCAATTTGGAACTGTTCTTCCTTAACCTTCCTATCGAAAGTACTCTTCATTTTCTCCTAATGTACTTGTACTTTGTCATAGGATTTATCTCTCATCTCATTCAGTTCTATTATCTGATTTATCCTTCTCTACATATGATTTGGTTCATCTTCATGTCATTGCAACAATTTCATGACTGGCAATCCTAAAGATGTTGGAAAAACCACTTCAGCCCCATATACTAACTGGAATGGTGACATTTCAATTTTCCTTTTTGTGCTAATCCTGTCATCCCACAAAGCATATTTCAGCTTTGTATACCAAGCTCTTTTGTTCTCTTATAGCAATTTCTTAATTATTCTTACCAGGATTTTGTTAGAAGACTCAGCCAATCCATTTCCTTGTGGATAGTAGGTAGTAGAATGATTCAGGTTGATGTGATATTTATGGAAGAAACTTATCATCTTCTTAGATTTAAAAGCAGCTGCATTATCTGTCACAATCCTTCTGGGACATCCAAACCTGACCAAAATGTTATTCTCTAAAAAATCCATGATCATAGCATCAGTTGCTCTCCTTGTGGGTATAGCTTCAATCCATTTTGTGAAATAATCAATTGCTGTCAGAATCCATCTATGTTGACCTGAAGAATTTGGGTTGATCTCCACAATGAAATCTAACGCTCACTGCTGGAAGGGTGCCTCTACTGAAATTGGGTTAAGAGGAAGTGAAACCAACTTCCTTTTACCATAAAAAATATGACACTGATGGCATGTGGTAGTGTCTTTATAATTATCAGAAAACATAGTGGGCTAGTAGAAACCAGATCTCAGAATTTTATTTGTTGTTACCTTCCATGAGTGGTGTCCTCCACAATCTCCTTTATGGAATTCCTTCATTTTCTGCTGAGATTCATCTTCCAATAGGAAATTCAACAATATACCACCCGGATCCTTCCAATACAAGTACTGATTCATAATGCAGAACTTTGCAGCCTTTAGTTTCACAGATCTAGCTCTTATTTTACTCAATCCTATAGGATCTTGTAGGTTTTGCAAAACATTTACAATGTCAGTATACCATGGTGATGAAGAAAAATTTGGCATTAACTGTATCCCTCTGTCAAGCTAATTTGAATGACTTGTCAGGAAGTTGAGCTGTAAAGATTCACAATTAGCTTCAGTCATCATTTTGGTAAGTCCTTTCCCTTTAATCAACTTGGAAAGCTTTATTTCAAGATCATACTCCAATAATACCACAATCCACTTTGCCTTCTTCCCTTCTGGATCTAGTTGGTTAAGAATGATCTTCACTGCATTAGTTGGAACATATGCAATAATGTGTGAATGCAGAATGTACACTCTGAAATCTTTCAAATATTTCACCAAGGCATAGGTCTATTTTTCCATGATATCATATTTCAACTCTCCATCTGTATTTTCAATTTTAGGTCCAAAAACAATAGTGGGAGAATCATCTATCACTTCTAAAATATCTGGCTGAGGATCACCTTGATTCTTGACCATTTTAGTAATTTCTTCTCTGTACTCATTGTTCCTCAACAACTCATTAAAGGGGATAGAAATCTTAACCTTTTATAACTGTGACCTCAGATTGAATGATGAAATTGGTCTATCTACATCAATTGGCACTGATTGTTTAGTTTCTTTTGACTGTTGTTCCTTTTTTGGATTTTTCTGTATAATAGCATCCTTCTTCTTTTCTTTTTGTTTTTCTGAATTCTGTTGGGTGTTGGAAAGCTGGTTTGGACTGGGCTTTCCTTTATTTGTTATTACATCACGATTTCTCAGTTTTAACTTTCTTTGAAAATCATCAATGGCATTCTGATATCCTCTCTAATATTGTTATGAATCTAGCTCTGAAATATGACTGTCACCCTCTTGAGTGAAAAAATTATGCTCCTCTTAAGTTAAATGTATTTCAGAATCAATATCATCAAAGTGGTTAATCTGGTAATTCATTGAGTCTTCCTATCCTTCCTCATCAACCAAATTTTCTGGGAAAGGTGGTCTTATTTGTTGGTCTTCAGGGTTTCTTTTGTTTCTTTGAGGAAAATGCGGTCTTCTAAAATTTGGATTTCATACTTGATTTTCAGGTTTCTCTCTGTTAGGTGGTATATTATCTAAAGCCAATGTCCATTAATGTCTCCATGGTTTTCACCATCGTTTCAAATTTGGCATCATTTGCAGAAGGAGGGGCAGAGGAAGATGGTTGATTTTCTTGTCTTCTCCTATGAGTCTCTACTCTATTTTTCATTTTCCCTGAAGCAATTAAGTTTGCTTCCACTTCTAAAGCATCTTTAAACATATCAGGGAAAATGGTATACTTTCTCTCTCTCAACATACAAGAAAAATATCCATCAAAAGCATCTGCATAATGTAGTTTAGCAGCCCCTACTAATGGTTTGATATCACCAAGAATTGAATTGTAAACCTTCATAAATCTGCTAGAAAATTCCTGAACTGATTCAAAGTTCCATTTCTTTAAACCATTGTATTGAGATAATATTTGTACAGGGCTCTTCTTTGTCTCCCATCTATCCAAAAATAGGGTCTAAAAAGATTCAAAGGTAAGGATAGATGCTGATGGTAAATCTTTAAACCATCTCTTTACATCTCTTGACAAACTCTGATCAAACAACCTCATCTTCACATCATCATGACCTACTTCTTCTAGGTCAATGAAATCTTCAAATCTATCCATATGTTGTCTTGCTGTAAAATTCCCATCTCCATCATATAAAGAAATTATCTATGAGTAATTCTGAGGGAGATCATGCAAAGCAGCTGGAAAAGCTAAGGGTGCAAACCTAGCTGCCATTGGTCTAGGTGGATTTTGTGCTACTGGAGGGTTCTGAGGAGGATTTTGAGGAGGATTATGAGCAAGGTTTGTAGTATGAGGCTGAGAGGTCTGAAAATGATGGTTATTTTCTTCAACTTTTACAATGTTCTACAAGTTATGCCACAAGGGATCTAGCAAGTATGACTCAAACCTATTTGGATCTACTTCTGTTTGCTTTAGGTTTGAATATAATTTTGATCTTAATAAATATTTTCCAACACTTACTCCTAAATCCAAATCTTGAAAACCATAAAACTCTCCCTGGGATAAAGATCTTTTAATATTAGAAGTGCTAGTTTTTTCTTTTCCACTTCGATGTCTAAGCAAACTTTCTGGGTTTTCCACACTTAGTAAAATTTCAGAATTAGGATTACCTCTTGTGTGGACTCTTCTAGAGGCCAGGATGTCTTATGAAACCTTCTTTGGAAATCAACGTGGAGTCGCCAGGGCAAATGTAAAACCTTCTGGATATGTCAGAATCTCTGTTTTCCCACAGAAATCCTTCTCTCCTTGAAATCTGGAACTCTTTGTCGTTTCTCCCAGGGACAATATAACTTTTGCTCCCTGGCAGCGGTGCCAATTATGCTAGCACTCAAATTGACCCTCAGGTTGTGGGAAAGGTCTCTTCGAGGTAGCACGCAAAACCAAGCTTCAAGAAAGAGAGTTGGCTTCTTTCTTTCTAGAGAGGGATCTCTCACTGATTGTTTAACAAGGCCAAATATATGAATAAGAATTAAAATTAGATTTGTTGTTTGGTTGAAACCAGGTATGCATTCATTTGGGCAATGGAGTCAAAATATAACACATATATCAATTAATAGTACTGTGGCATGGAAATTTATAACAAAGGCAAGGTAGCTACTCATTTACAGTCAGAATGTTGTTGTCTAGTGATAAAGAAGAAATGAAGAACAGTCCATTAACATGGGCATCTAACAAGGATGAATCCAATGCTAACTTTAGTAGATGGATTTGGTGAATATCTGGAATCAATAGACAGAGCATATATGTATGAATTTTGTAGTATAAAACACTCATTTCATACATGAAAAGAGATAACAAGGAACGCATTTGTTACAATGTAATCTTCCACCCTGTGAGCATCAACATTCTTTGGCCTGTAGGATCCATTTCACTGACTCAGATCCACTTATATCCTTCAGACATATTTTTTTCCTCATTTTTCCTCTGACCCGCATGTTGCATCACTATAGCATGCGTACCCGCGAGTTGCATCACTATAGCCCGCGGGTATCAAGTAAAATGGTAAAAGTCACTAGTTTATTACTTTTTACTCCCAAAAAGAGGTCATTGGGTGACCTTTTACTACCCAAGTAATGTCTCGATGTGTCCTTTCACTTACCTTTGAGAGGACTATATATTGAGCACATATGGCTTATGGATAGGAGGAGAAAGAAGAGCAAGAGAACTCTAGTGGATTTTTTCCCTATCTTGAGTCTACACTCATTGATCCTTGTAGTTGTGAACCCTTCATGTTCACCTTCCAAAATCCTATCTAGTTTGAGTTTTTCATTCATGGAGGATTGAAGTGGTGGAGGCACAAGTGGATTGATTCAGATCTTGGTTCAGATTGGTTGCCGGCAAGAGGTCGTATCACTTTGTACTTCTTCTTGTTTATTAATAGAAATACTCATATTCTCGTCCATTAATGTTGTAAATGTTGTTTATCTTACATTGGGTTGCATTTACTTGTTATATCATGGGCCATTGCTATTGATGATGTTAATGTCATTTATATATTATATGTACTTGTTGTATATTGGCTGTCAAGACTAATTTGCAGATTCAAGTGCATGGATTGAAAAGCTCCAACGGGGATCTACATCAAACGTTTGGATCGAGGTTGGTTATCTTCTTCATTATCTTAGCATTGTCATTTATATAGCATAGTTTTGAGAATTGAGTTGATTTCTGGTAGTCATCTATCTATTGTGGTATACCCCAAGCCATAGTGAGTTTTCTCCAACATAGAAATGGCGACTCCCGCTAGGGACAACATCCATCTTGGGGATTTTTTGAGCATTAGTCCATAATTAGAGTTGTTGTTTGTCGAAGTTGTGTCACTTATCTGCCGTTGAGATACACTATAGAAAACTTGCTTTTTTCTGAACCATTGGACTCTCTATTTTCCATTTTACCTTTCCCCACCCGCGGGCTAGCTTAGCTCTGCCTGCGTATATCCGCCTCTGTTTACTCTACTGCTCACGGGTACCCGCAGGTATTCCTTCGACAATAGCATACAACTCCGGATTTTGTTGGTTTATGACCTTTGGTTGTGTTGTTGGGTTGGTTTTGGTTGATCCTGAGTCTTTGTTCGCCTGTTTCTTAACTGTTCCATGCCTTGGTTGTGATCAGAACTCTTCGTTTTTCTTGGTTGAGCCTTGTTGGTTTTTTACCCATCTTTGGATTTAGCCTTGTTGGTTTTTTCCTTTTGAGCTCATTCCTTTGGCTGAGTCTTACTGTTTGGTATCTGCCTGGTTGTCTTAGTGATCTCCTTGGCATATTAGTGACTAGATAATAGGATTTTGCTTTCATTTTCATTTCCATATATTGAAAAATACAAAAAAATACACATAGTTTTTGCATTTTCCTTTTGTTTATAAGAGAAAATACAACAAAAAAAAATTGCTTTTATGTATTGCATCTTGCATTGAGTGCTTTTTTCCTTCATTTAGATTCTGATTGTGCATTGAAAGAAATATAAAAGGAGTGCATATTTATTTCGGAATCGTTGGTTTGATTGTGCATATTAGAGGCATTGTTTTAATTGGATAGATGAGTCTAGGATTTGACGATTTTGCATACTATTGAGTCTTACACATCACTAGTTTCACGATCATATCCCTTGAGTAATCACAGCCATTAAAATTAACGCTTAATCTTAAAATTGATTAGACCGATTTTATTTATAGGGTACACCAACTAGCATAGGTTTAAAGTCTTGGAATAGATCATTGTGAGTTAACAATCCAAGACTACTAGACAAAACACTAGGTGTCTGACCAAGGAGTGGAGGAATCCATGGTATAGATCGGTGTTCTCAGGAAGCTCTACTCAAGCCAGAGTTAAGCACGAGGTCACGGGAGGTTGGTTGAAGGGATATCCCTCTGATACCGGCTGAACGTGGGAGATATTTCAAGGATTTGTTCGTATCTGGGGGTACCGGAGGTTCATCCTCTTGTGCTTCGATCTTAGCTACCCTGCCCATACGACGGATCCCACCTGCGACTATCCCCCTGAGCATTGGTTATATTGAGCTGACCATAGTTGGCTTACCTAGGTATCGCATAAGGTACTTGCAATGGTTATACTGTTTGTGTCCTGAGTCAGATAGGGATTGGATAGCATAGTTGTGTTTGTGCAGTGGACTTGACCCTATACACGCAGTGAATCCTGGGTGTATCTATAACTGATTATGTTACCTTCGGCTATAGTTTGGGAGTCTCAAGCCTCTCCTAGGAGAGACATACCGGCTCTAGTGTCGGGAGCTCATTTAGCCACTTTGTTTGCCTGCTCTTGGCTGTAGTTTCTCTAGGTGTGTGCTTTTGATTTACTGTTTTTTGATCGATAGTTGGCCTTTAGGGGACGTTTTGATTATATATTCTCTCTGGAGATATCGTGGCGTGGAGCCCTACTCTCCGCCAATCCCATCGGTTGGCTGGTTTAAATCCGGCCGAGGTTTCATGCTGTATTGCTAGAGGACGCCGGAAGGCTCCCTCTAAGTCTTCAGATTCTTACGAAGCTTACATTCACGACGTCATGACTGATACACATTTCGATACTGAGGAAAGACCTTCAACTCCATCGGGTAGAGTTGACCACACTTCCGATGTCCATACTCCTCGTGAGGAGTGGAGAGGTGATCCACTTAAGACTCAACCTAGTTCTATTTGGCCTAATCCACTTGAACGAGATCCGTTCGATCCTTCGAATCTGGATAATTATCTTTACGGAATGCCAACCTTACCCGAGGACGAAGAATAGGATGATCTGTTCATTCCTTCGTTTCCACGTAGTTATAGACACAGGATACTAGAGTTACATGATGACACTGGTCCTACGATCAATCCAACAGCACTCTCTTTTGGTATGCCTAGTCATAGTATAGTTGAACCTTCTACTACGTTTGGTAGTCACACTGGCACTAGTCATGGTGTTATCCATACTATACCCACTGGGGGCACTACCCTCGTTTGGGGCACTACGTTGTCCACTCACACACATAATATGGGGACTAGTCATGTTCCTCCTAGCAATGCTAATGTTGGAAGAAGACCACCTCCTAGGATTGCCCAACCTAATAGGAACATTTTTCAAAACACGACTCGCCATCCACCACCTAATACACATGCTGCTACTCGTCAACCCAGGACTACTTTTACGGATGTTAATGCTCCTCCCAACCATGAGGGTGGACTTATGCTGCATACTTTCGTATCCACTTTCGCCACTAGTAATGTTAATGTAGGGGGTGGGAATATCTCCTATCCACATGGACATCACACCACCAGCCCTGCTACTAGTAACACCAATGTTGGGGCTGGGAATACTTCTCATGCTTCTGGTCACCACACAACTGCTCAAGCTAATTCTAATGCTGGGGGTGGGAACATACAATACCATTATGGTCATTACAACACAGTTCCCGCTATGAATAGTACATATATGCCCCATACTCATGGTGGCAACCCTTACTACAACACAGTCGGTGCTAGCCACCAGTACCATCCACCACCCCAATATGGTGCCCAAAACACTCGCATACTTGCTTACTCTCAAATGGGTCAGGCAGGAGGAGGTTATCAATCCTATGGCCATGGGAAAGCTTATGTCCCATCAGGTCCTTATTATCAGTAGTTTAATCCTCATGGTCAAGCTTTTGGTCAGTCTTATAACACGATTCCGTTTAACCAACTTTTTATGGGGGCTTATAATCAAGCTTTCCAGCCTCAGCTCCCGTTCCTTGCACGCTTGAATCTTAGGGATCTTTCGAAGCTCACGAATGATCTGGTGTGTCATGACCCTACTTGGACCCCAGTCCCTACCAAGCTCCCTTCGGACATTCCTAAGTTTGAGGGGAAAGGTGGTGAGGACCCGGGAGATCATGTCACGACATTCCACCTTTGGTGCTCCTCCAACTCATTGAATCATGATTCTATTAGATTGTGACTATTTCAACGCACCCTCACAGGGGTAGCTGTGAAGTGGTACGTCGAGTTGCCAGGAAACACCTATAGGGGCTTTAATGAGATCGCTTTGGTTTTCTTAGATCATTTTCAGTTGTCGGTTCGCTACGATACTGGCACTGAACTTTTATCTACCTTCCGTCAGAATAAGGCCACGCATATTTTTGACCACGTTCAAGGGTGGCGTCGGCGGAAGAGGTTAGTGAAAGCCAACATTCCTCCAGAGTTCCTGTTGGAATGGTTCCTCAAGTCTCTACTCCCATACATTGCTAAGGATGTTTCGATGTCCGGCATTGTGACTGAGGAACAAGCTATCTTGAAAGTCCAGTAGTTAGACTTATTATACTCTCAGTCTGGCATTTTGTGTGACATCATCCCTGACGCACCGCGTACACGTCATGATCCTACGTCAGTTCCTGGACCACATGCTGATGGCATCATTGGATCTGCAAGAACTTTCTCCATAGATTTGGTAGCTAATCAAATGCAGAATTTGTCGCTAAACAAGTCTACTCCCGGACAGGTTCACACCTTTTCCACTTCCACCCCATCGTCCGATGTACACAGTGTGCAAACGACGAACCAGTCAGGTAACCAGCAACCTGGTGGTAAGAAAAAGGGGAGAAATAATCTTAAGGGTGGAAACAATGGGAATAACAATAGCAATCATAATACCCCCCATAAGGATAATGCCAACCCTCCTCGGGAAGGCGGAAATGCTGGTGAGGACCGTAAACCTAGACATAAGGTGAAGTTTCCTTGCAAGATTTGTGGGGAAGACCATCTTACTCACTTATGTCCTTGTATTAAAGAAGCATCGAAGCACTTGGCACAGAGCCCAGCTGTGTTGAAGGATCCCCTACCTCATCACCAAAACATGGCTTCGCATGCTCCCACCATCGGTTATGGACCTATTGTGACGACAACATCTTCTTCCAATACTAGTGGTTATGGATGTGTGAACATGGTTCAGTCAGAGGTTAGTGTTGCCACTCGTCAGCACGATTATGATGCACCACAACCCAATTTGGGGAGTGAGCCTCCCCCTCCTCCTGACAATTCCTTGCATATCGAGAAGCCCTCTATTATGTCACGGATACCGAAAGGTGTTCTTAAGCGCTCTATGCATAATCTTAATGCTCAAGCTGCCCACAAATACTCCATCGTAGAAGATTTGGGCCAAACTCCATGTGCCATGTCGGCTCTTGAAGTTTTGTAAGCCTGTCCTTCTCAGAAGCATGCTCTTTTGAGTGCGTTAGGATTTTAGGATGGGGGAAGTCCCACTATTATCAAGTTCGATACTACTGATGTTCAACCTCGCTTACCCTACCATGTGGCTTTTCAAATCCAGGTGGTGTTCCTTCAGAGTTTTGTCAAACGTACTATGGTTGACGAAGGTGCCTCTGCGTCAGTAATGTCGTTAGCTTGTTGGAAAGCTCTTGGCTCTCCTCCCCTACTCGCGTCTAGAACCACGCTCACTACATTCAACGGTCATTCATTTAAGCCGCATGGAATTATCCCTTCCCTTGTTGTCTCCTTGGGAGGTAAATCTGTGCCTATTGAAGTCGAAGTGGTTGATGCGCCCATCGACTACAACCTTTACTGGGTCGAAATTGGATGTATGCCATGAAAGCTATCGCGTCCACTGTATTCAGAGTTATCTGCTTTCCTCACAAAGGCAAGATTGTGACCATCGATCAGTTGGATTATGTCAACTCCTCTTCCACAGCATCCACGGGATCCATAGTCCTGTAGGTTACTCATTCTCAGCCGGTAACTGGGAACATGGGTGTTGGCATGTACCCTTCATTGATGGGAACTTATGATTTTGCCGCACCTGTGAACTTTATTGAAACCATTACCGATGATGCATCTCCTCCTTCGCGTAATATGTCATTCCGGACTTCTTATTTCGATGATCCATGGACTTTACCATCCACGAGTTCCACGTCTAGAAGCATTTCGCATGTCGGGATGTCTATGCCATTGTTTGTAGTTGAGCCTTCTTACCAGCATATTCAACAAGCCACTGTAGAACCGGATCTATCTTCTTCCCAGATAGTCGAGGAAGATCCCGTTACACTACTGGTTTGGGAAGCCAACTCATCTTGTTCCCATGATTTCCTCGATGATACTTTGCCTTCTAATAAATCTATTATGGAGGCCATGTGTGGTAGTGAGAGACCTTGGGAAGATATGCACCATTGCTCTTATTTCCTTCCCAAACTCGAGCTCACCGAACGAGAAGAGTTTAGGACGACTCTAGCAGAGATGGTTGGTCACCCTGTGGCTCTTTTGGAGTCGCATGATGTTTTTGCGGAAGGGAATATGGCTAACATTTCCCCAACTAAATTGATCAATATCTCTCGTACTCCCAGAATAGTTGAGAATGTCTACATCGGTGACAATTGCACTCCTGAGGAGATTGCTATTTACACTTAATTGTTTACAAAACTCCGGGAATATTTCGCCTGGTCATATGAGGAGATGCCAGAAATAGACCCCCGCATAGTTGAACATGAGATTAGAACGTATACCAATGCTAAACTAGTTCGACAACGCTTACATGCTGTGAACCCTAGAAAAGTAACCGTTATCAAGGCAGAGGTGAAGAAACTACTCAAAGCTGGTTTCATCCCCATTCCCCTTATCGAATGGGTGTCAAACCACGTTCCTGTAGATAAGAAGCAGGGAATGATCCATGTATGCACTGATTTTAGAGATTTGAACCGTGTATGTCTGAAAGACAACTTCCCCACACCATTCATAGACCAAATCTTGGATGCTTGCACCGGAAGTGAGATTTTTTCCTTCATGGACAGATTTTTCGGATATAACCAGATTCAAATCAAACCCGAGGTGTTAGGATATTTAGACACTTAGGAGTTAGTTAAGATCAACTTGTGTAATATATCCGTTAGGGATAGTGTGTTTCTTTAGTATGCATTAGTATGCATTTGTAAATACTTAATCCGACGGTCACGATATGTTTCCGACATAGAGTGATTCGACGGCTCAACTTCTCTTAGATCAAACCTAACCTTGATCCGTGGCTTAACACCCGATTGGTCCATGATCTCTATTTAAAGAGCATGGAGGGTCATTGTTTAGTGGATCGATTATGAGAAGCTCATTTGTAACTTTCTTTCTTTGCATAATAAATTGTCCCGTAGAAGCTATTTGGCCGGGGCCGTGGAGTGTTTCCCTCAAGAGGGTTTAAACCACGTCAAAACATCGGTGTGTTGATCTGTGATCTGTTTGTGTGAAGTGGTTGCTCTTGGTGTTCGGTCCTTTGGTAGTACCCTGTGTACCTGAACACGAGGATCAACATAAGACAGCTTTTATTTGTCCTTGGGGAACGTTTGCATATCGAAAAATGCCCTTCGGCCTTAAAAACGCCGGAGCTACATTTCAGCGTGCCATGACCTGCGCCTTTCACGATCTTAAAAAGATTATGGAGGTTTTCTTGGATGATCTTGCCGGCCATTCTCGCAAGAGAATGGACCACCCCAAGAACCTCCGCATGATTCTTGAACGATGTATACGATACAAGATTCGATTGAATCCTAACAAATGCATCTTTGCTGTAAGGATGGGTCGCCTTCTGGGATTCATAGTTTCGAAAGAGGGTATTAGAGTCGATCCTTTCAAAGTTGAGGCAATACTTCAGTTGCCTCCTCTACGCAATTTGTTACAACTTCAAAGCCTCCAAGGGAGAGCCACTTTTCTACGTCATTTCGTAGTCAATTATGCTAATCTTACCAAAGGTTTCACATGCTTATTGAAGAAGGAAACACCTTTTATCTGGGATGAGTGAGCCCAGCAGTCTTTCGACGCCCTTAAGAAAGCTTTGGTATCGGTCCCTGTGCTTAGTCCACCAAACTTCGCACGAGATTTTATTCTTTATGTGGCCGCATCTCAAGAGATGATTGGCATGGTCTTGGTTCAGGTTGATGATGCACTTGTCAAGCATGTCATCTATTACCTTAGTCGAAATCTAGTAGACATTGAGCTAAGATATACTCATGTGGAAAAGCTGGTGCTTGCGACTGTTCATTCAGTCCAGCGGTTACGACATTATATTTTGCTTAGAACCACCATAGTTGTCGTGCATATCAATCTGTTTCAGTTCGTGCTATCACAATGCCTTATCGGGGGGAAGTACAATAAATGGATTGTTATCCTTCAGGAATTTGATCTCGATTTTTCTTCTACAAAGTCGGTGAAATCATTGGTATTTGCTGAACTGATGTCGGACCTTCCGAGACTTGATGAGGATGTCATTCATGAAGATTCCTTTGTGGATGAGCACTTATTTCTTATCTCGTCAGAGGGCCCTTGGTATGGGGATGTCATTGTATACCTCCAAACTTTGAAGTTTCTTCCGCACTATTCACGAGATGAGCAACGACATGTAAAACATCACGCTAAAGATTATACTATCGTCGGTGACACTTTGTATCGCCGAGGAAAGGACTCTATTCTTCGTCGTTGCTTAACTCACGAAGAAGTGGAGTGGGTGCTTAATGATTTCCATGCTGGGGCATGTGGTGGTCACTTATCCGGGCTTGCTACAGCCCAACGTATTATGCGAGCTGGTTATTGTTGGCCTTCCATCTTTAAGGATTGTGTTAATGCTGTGAAGAGATGTCACCCTTTCCAGGTGTTTTCTCGGAACATACACTCACATCCAGCGCCCCTTCATCCGGTCGTCACCGTCGGTCCCTTCACCAAGTGGGGGGTGGATTTCATGGATTGCAAACCAGCTTCGGCTGGGGAGAATCACCATATCATAGTGGCTATGGACTATTTTTCCAAATGGGTTGAGGCCATGCCTACCATTAAAGCCGATGGTGCTACAGCAGCCCACTTCGTATTCAATCAAATTATAACTCAGTTCAGTATTCCGAAAGAGATTGTCACTAACCATGGCAGTCACTTATTATCCCCAAACGAATGGTCAAGTAGAAGCAGTCAATAAGTCTTTGAATACCATTCTCCAACGTACCATCCAACAAAGCAAGACAAATTGGCACATCATGTTATATCCTGCTTTGTGGGCGTATCGAACTGCAGTCAAGACTGCCATCGGGTTCTCACCATTTCAGCTAGTTCACGATGTGGAGTCACTTTTACCGATTGAATGCGAGATCCCTGCACTTAAACTGGCCATAGAGCTCCTCCCTGATACAACGGGTCTTGAGCAACGTTTAATCCACCTTGAGCAACTTGACGAGAAACGTCGAGATGTCGCTGTGGCCATAGATGCCAACAAACGTCATGTTAAGGTTCAGTATGATAGTTCTGTCCATCCCCGACAGTATGCTGAAGGTGACTTGGTCCTCTTATATGACCAAGCTAAAGAACCCTTGGGGGCAGGCAAGTTCAACCCCATGTGGCACGGTCCTTACATCGTGAGGCATGTCCTGGAAAAAGGAGCCTATGAATTAGAAGACTATGAGGGGACTATCTTGAAGGATCCTAGAAATGGGCTCTACCTCAAGCAGTATTACGCTTGAACCTCTGGTTCAGGCTGATACTTTTGTATACTATTGTATAGTTGCTTCTATACATAGTTTATATTTCTTTTGTTTTTCGGGTCTGCTGATTAGCTTCCGTTTGATTGACAGATGTTATCAGAGTTTCCTACGTTCTTAGGATTCGCGGATGGTGCTAGCCGTCATACGCAGCAGCTTGCTTCTGCTGCCTGGGTTATTTTCTCACCTGACCACCTAGTTGTGTCCTCAGGAGGTGCTCGTCTTGGTCCTACATCCAACAATGTGGCTGAGTATAGTTCTATCATTGAGCTACTTCGGGATGCCATTTCCCATGGCGTCCAGTATTTAGAAGTCCTCCTGGATTCACAACTAGTTGTGTCTCAGCTGAATGGGCAGTACCGTGTGCGAGATCCTACGCTACTATGGAAATTCCTAAGGGTAAGACTCTTGGAACAATATTTTGTTTCAATTACATACATACATGTTCCGAGAAGTGTTAATCATTTATCTGATGCATACGCTAACTATGTATTAGATTGGAATTTGCCACATTCATCATGAAGCACACAAATATAAGAAGAAATTCATACATTTGTACATACACACATATAATAGAACCAAAGAACCAAAGTTTTATATATATAAATATGTCCAAAAATGGTAGTGTCATACAAAATTGGAGCCCATAGCCCTCAAAAATATACATATCGATACAAAAATGAGATCCTGAGATATCTAATCCCTACGAGGAGGCCTAGCTGTTGCCCCGACAGGATTTGTCTCGTAGAAATACTATACTGCATTGGCTACCCGCTGTAGTAGCCGCACCCAGTCACCCGGAACCCCCACTACTTGACGCTGCATGGCCTTAAGTAGTCTCGCCACCTCTATCTGTGGAACTCTAGCAACCATCCGTGTGAGGTTGCGCCGCAAGGTCTGTAGTGTGCATCCTGTTGCAGCATCGCCTACCTCCTCACCCCTGCCTCGACGACCATGTCTCGGGAAGCCATCAGGTCTCACTGGGCCTTTGTCTGCAAGCAAACAGTTAACCATTAGCATATGATACTACCACCAAAAATATTTTTGCATTCACATCTATAATAAAAAATCCATAAAAATTTAATACACAAAAAACCAAAAGGAGTGCTCACCAATGTCTCCAAATGCGGCATCTAGTGGGAGTGGCATGTCCCTATCCTGGCGGAAGTCTATCCCTGCATAGGGGTAGTCCTCTATGGCAATGACCTACCAGTACCACTAGCGGAAGAACTCCTCAGTATATGGTGATGCCAGACGGCCACCACCCTATCGTGTCAATATCTTAGACCACCGGGTCAGGGTTGGATCCCGAAGACTATGAGGAGGGACATCCACCCTAGGACTAAGCCCTGGAACCCTCTCAAAGAAGAAGCTGCATAGGATGCTTCCATACCCAAAGTTTTTAGCCTTCCCTTCTTTGCATTCTATCAGTGGGTCTTCATAGACCCCAGCAGTGTGGTACATCAGTCAAACACTATAGGCTGCATGCATTGTGATGCATAGAACATCACTAGCCTGGACGACTAGTGCAGATCTTTGGATCCCGTGATCCGCACTAAGGTAGCCATAATGATCTTCATGCTCAGATTCAATATGGCATTGATGAGCACCTGACTTCCCACCGTGCATGTGTTTGTGGGGAAATACCACGCTATGTAGTCAAGGACGGTGATCCCACCACCCACAGTACGAGATCGAAGACTAGCCTCCTCACCTCGATGGGACAAACCGGTAATGAAGTAGATGTCGTCCACTTCCAGTGTGAGGATTTTCCCATTGAGATTGAAGTTTTGTGCATCAACATCCCAATAGTTGATCAAGCGCCGGAGTAATAGGTTTTGGGCCCTCAAACCCCCTATACTCCAGAATTTGTACAACCCACATGCTTGCAATTCCTACTATGCTTGCACATCGTTGCGCATGGCCTCATCAACTTGGTCATGCTCCCTCTCCCTCCACTCTAGAACCATCCTAGAGTGAAGAAAAACAAGCATTTTAGTCAAATTCTTTTAAAAAACCAACTACATGACCGTACCCGTGGAATAACTTGTATATAGGTGCGGGTACCCACGGTCAACCTTTGCGTTGACTACGCGTTTCGTGCCCTACCCGCGACCCGCATAGCTACAGCCTACGGGTAGTGCCGAAACCATTTAGGGCTTGGCCAAACAAAAAATCCCACCGTTGAAAATCAAAATGAAAGCATTGAAATGAAAGGTATGGATGAGACTACCAACCTGCTCCGGACGGTTCGATGAACGGTCGCTCGTAGCTCCCAGAATCGGCAACTGAACTTTCAGGTGAAAACTAACCAAAAGATGCAAATGGGTGAATAGTAAAAATGAATTTGTAAATTGTAATTTTTATTACTATTTATAATTTTCAGGACTCACTTGTTTATAGTTTTTACCCTTTTGTGCCGTTACGGACTAATATAATGTCTTGGAGTAGTATTTTTTAATCATATTTCTTCGACGAAAGTTGTTCTGGACCATGTCACACCTACGACAGGTACATTTCACACCCGACATATAGGTTAGATGCCATTTCCATGTGCATTATGCATTTGACCTTTTGACCACTTTCATAAACCCTAGGTGCGACCCCACTTTGTAACTCACACGAAACCTTCACACTGCTATAGAAGTGTCGTTATGTGGCGGTAGGGATTTTTCAAACATGGGTACCCTAGTTAGAACCCCTTTGTGCATTCTGGTGCCCATGCCGTTGTTTGTCCTTAGGATTGGGAGTTCTTTGTAGTTACGCCATGACATTGCGATAAAGACTCATACTCTACTTTGTCTTATGCTGGCCATCTCCTTTAAGGACTCCCCTCAGTTATATCATGTTGTGATTGCATTGCATCATCCTGCTTGCCGCTTGAGCCTTGTGTCGGCTCCCTCTTACTCAATTGTTAGCCTGGTGCTTGAGCACTTTTCCCTGTCGAGCCCTGCAGAGCTTATATTTTCCCTTCACAATTTGATCACCTTTTGACCCTGAGGGAACATCCCCCCCGAGTGTCCCCATCCTACATGCAATTCCTTGCATTGATCATAGGTATGTTCCACTGCTTGGAACTAGTCTGCTCGCTATTTGACACTCGTTCCCTCACTTGTTGTACTATAAGCAATTTTATTCTTTTTCAAGCTTTTCCCAAATATGAAAAAGACAAAAAAATCAAATATTCCAAAAAGCTGGACAGGATTATGGCTACTACTTCTTGTTGGCAGCTGTTGTGTTGCCTTTGAACAGAGCATTCATTCCACTCAGTACATTATGAGTCGGGACTATAGTTGGACCTTAGGAGTTGTACTTGTTTCTCAGTTTTCTCCATCGATTGGTTAAGCTTCCAGTCATTATGGAGCCCTTTGAAATGCCTCCTGCATTGTCAAGTTTATGCTGCCTGAGTCTATCCATCTGCTCATGCTCTTGTTCAAAGGAAGTCCTGAACCAGTGTCGGCCACTCCTCAGATCTCTTGACTATTGCATGTCGGCCATCCTTATTGAGTCAGTTCATTTCACCTAAGTTCTTCCAAATCTTTCAGCGTAGCTGGTACCTCGTGCTGGTTGATGGGGGATGCCTTAATGCCCTCCTTCCAGTGAGTCTCCTTCCGTCGACTTCAACCCATTTATTCCGGGACTTGAGGCTTAGAGTTTGGTTGAGTACCTTGAGGCTTGCAGTCATTAGTGGCAGGTTCTCTCGCCATCGACAGTTTTGGGAATACATCAATGTCCCCCGATCGATGGATTCATCCTAGTGTTTGACTTCAACTCATATATTCACACTCCGATGATTGTGCTCTGTGCCTTGATGCCCATTTTCATTATTGGTGAGTTATCTCACATCTATTAATGGTATACATCATTGACTGGTAATCAGATGATGTCACATCAGGTTCGACCCCAACTCCTTTATTCACTTGATGGGACTTGCACCGTCGAAGACTTGTGTAGAAGACCCCAGGCGATAGTGGCATTCAATATGCTACTTATGACTTTGACTTTACATCTGAGATATCACCTCTCAGATATCAGCAGTTTGTACCTCGATTTTGCACCAGTTGTTTCCTTTTCAGCAGGAGACCATATCTTACTGTAGAGGGATCATGGCTATGATCACTTATGACATGTATTCATTATGTCCTGCCTATTCATGGCCATTGTATCAGATTGTTGTACTACCGACATGTATTCAGGGATAGTATTGTATTATGATGAGTGAGCTTCTCTTTCCACTTGTTTCTCCATCACTCCACTTCTAAGTTTTATAATGTATTTCGGCCATCGTAGCATCAGTCTCTGACCTCACACATTAGGGGGCATCTGTTACAACGTAATCTTCCACCCTGTGAGCATCAACATTCTTTGGCCTGTAGGATCCATTTCACTAACTCAATTCCACTTATATCCTTTAGACATATTTTTTCCTCATTTTTCCTCTGACCCGCATGTTGCATCACTATAGCATGCGTACCCACGAGTTGCATCACTATAGCCCGCGATTATCAAGTAAAATGGTAAAAGTCACTATTTTATTACTTTTTACTCCCAAAAAGCGGTCATTGGGTGACCTTTGGCTCTCCATCTACCCAAGTAACGTCTCGATGTGTCCTTTCACTTACCCTTGAGAGGACTATATATTGAGCACATATGGCTTATGGACGGGAGGAGAAAGAAGAGCAAGAGAACTCTAGTGGATTTTTGCCCTATCTTGAGTCTACACTCATTGATCCTTGTAGTTGTGAAACCTTTATGTTCACGTTCCAAACTCCTATCTAGTTTGAGTTTGTCATTCATGGAGGATTGAAGTGGTGGAGGCACAAGTGGATTGATCTAGATCTTGGTTCAGATTGGTTGCCGACAAGAGATCGTATCACTTTGTACTTTTTCTTGTTTATTAATAGAAATACTCATATTCTCGTCCATTAATGTTGTAAATGTTGTTTATCTTACATTGGGTTGCATTTACTTGTTATATCATGGGCCATTGCTATTGATGATGTTAATGCCGTTTATATATTATATGTGCTTGTTGTATATTGGTTGTTAAGACTAATTTGCATATTCAAGTGCATGGATTGAAAAGCTCCAACGGGGATCTACATCAAACGTTTGGATCAAGGTTGGTTATCTTCTTCATTATCTTATCATTGTCATTTATATAGCATAGTTCTGAGAATTGAGTTGATTTCTGGTAGTCATCTGTCTGTTGTGGTATACCCCAAGCCATAGTGAGTTTTCTCCAACACAGCATTCACATGATGAAAGAAGATATAGACTGTAAAGCAGATAACGCATGAATCTCTGCAAAATTCCAGCCTCGGCTCTATAATTTTATTAAGGATAGATCTCAAAAACAAAACTCAAGTCTCATGGGTTTCAACCCTTTTTCCTTTCTATTACATGTGAATATATAGGAGCAGACATCCCTCAGGCTCGAGTCACCCTAACAGAAATTTGTTACAATATCGATGACACCTATACCGACAGGTCCATCATCCTTGAAAATCAGTTACAATAGAAACACCAAGAGTTGACAAGTAGGCTTAACTTCCTTTTACAGGTGTCAATGAATATTTACTGACTAGTAACAGACTCTAGTGAATAAACCAAAGCCTACGTAACTAAGTCTTCAGGCTGCAAATCTCCACGATCTTCCAAGAGCTTTATGCATGCAGTGTTAGCTTGGCTTTCCCATATTTCTCCACAGTCTTCCACTGGTCGGCATCTCGCAGATATGACGTGGCCACCTCCTTTAGTAATACTTGTAATTCTGTATGATCTTTGTATGAATAGATCTGAAGGTGTGCAAAACCCTCTTTGAAAACCAAGACCAATTCAAACTCCCTTGTCAACTTATCCACCACTGTCTTGCCAGACAATGATTTGGTCATGTCAGCAAAGTCTTCATGATTCAACCTGCATTCCATCAATCTATCTTGATACTCTTTTTGAGTCAGTATAGTACCATATTCCTCCCAAAAGAGTGGAAGCCCTTTCTTAAACAATGGATCAAACATATCTCTAAAGAGATTCAATTAGTCTGCCATAACATCTATTCTGGCCTGAATTGTAACTACCTGCTGATGTTTGCTTATCACCTTTCTGGCCTAAATGATGTTGGATAATCTGTCTTTTATGTATGCTGCTTTCACTTCACCCTCAGTTAAGCCGTTCAAAAACTCTATGAAATTTTCACTGCATTCAATAGGCTTCTTATTCAATTTTTCCCTTGATGTTGTTACAGTCTGCTTGGCCAATTTGATGACAGCTTCCTTTTCTAAAATAAAATCAAGGTAAGGCCTTAATTTGTTTGCTTCAACTACAACATCATCCCAGATTACTTGCTTTGCTTCCTGCAGTGAGGTTTGACCTGTAGTCTGCTTCATTACTTCATCATATTTAACTTGTAACTCTAGGTACTTAGCTTCCCAAGCCTTCCTCTCTTGCTTTTCTTCTGAAACTCTGCTTTCCAGATTTGTGTTCTGCTTCTGCAACTTTTCTAGCTCTAAATCCCTCAGACTTTCCTGCGCCATTGCTTGAACAATGGAGAAATCTCCAGATTCAATGGAGGAAGAGGTGATCATACCTTCTAAATCCTTACCTTTCTCTGGCAACTTCTTCTCCAAGTCTTTAGCTTTGGCCTTTAGATTCTTCTTGCTCTCCACTATAAGGGACATATCCCCTTGCCATTGCTATTTTATCTCTTCAAACTTCAACAAATTGGCCTTACAATCTGTCAATTCACTTTCCAGCTCGTCTCTTTTCTCTTCCAGCTCTGTTAACTTCGATACTTCTACCAGCTAGGTGGAAGGAATCTTCAGTTTCTTCTTCAATGACTTAATAGTATTGTCTTTCTCATTCAGCAACTTTTGTATACTATACCTCTTGTATGCCTGGCCTTCAGTAGCCAATATTTCAGCCTGAAGCTTCTTGATTTGTGCCTTGTGGGCTTTATTTTCCACTCTTTCTTGTCTAAGCCAATTCCCAACCTTATCCTTACTGGATTACAATTTGGACAGCTCTAATGCAGCTTTCAACAATTTAGCATAAATAACGTCTTGAGTCTCTTTATGTAGATGGATCATGTTAGGAATGGGAATGTCTTCCAGGTTCATTTTCACCTCAGTGACCTTATCTTTGGTTGCTAGGGCCAGATTCAAAGTATTCTGAGCACGACTCCTGACAGTGACTAAAGACACATTCTTGTTGGATATCTGCCTAACCTCTGCATACAACTTTGATTCCTCTATAGCCACCTCTTCACTCTCCTTATATTCATCCAACAACTGTGATCTACTTTTTCCTTGTGGAGCAGGCTCAGTAACTACTTTATCAAATACATTCTCCTTGATTTCAAAGGTAGGTACTTTGGCCTCCACCTGCTTCTTCTTACCTCGACCAGTCTTCACCTGTACAATCTGCTGCTCTGCCTTTTCCACCTTTTGTCTCTTTGGGGCTCTTTCTGTGCCCTCATCTTCTACATCCATGGCATCAATGATTTCCACTGTGTTGGATTTTTTAGAACAACTGGCAAGGGGTATAATTGCTCCAACTGCTGGGACCAAGATGGAGGTGTCAGGTTGTGGTGATGGGGCTTTCTATACTAGAGAAGTGGAGTCATCTTATATATCTACATCCATCTGACTTCTACTGGGATACTCCAACCAGTTAGCAGTCTCTGCCATACCTGCAAGATCAAAGTGCACAAAGCCCTTTATGTTACTTTCTTTCCTTCTTTTGGAGATAATGTGATGGGGATCATAGTTGATGGCAGCCTTTGCTTGGAATCTCATTTCTCTTATCACACACTCAATGGCTGAAAGGGAAGCCTTATTCTTGATGATGAATGGACCTACAGCCCATGGGAATGAAATATCTGAGGCTTTCTTGTGATCCAAAAAATGCTCATTTTCTACCCTTGACTTTTGCCTGATAAATTCCAGTGCAAATACTCTAGGAGTTAGAAATGCTGGTAGTACATAAGGTGAATGAGAAAACCCATACACTTTGATCATTGTGCCATGTTTTAATAGGAACCAATCTCCAATTTTATTCTCAGGAGAAGGCTGCAACATCTCCTTCATCTATGTTAAGACCTTGGGCAATCTTTCCTGATGAAAAACATTGTAAACTTCTGACATGAGGTTGTTCATGAACTTGCTATAATCTGTGTGCATTTCCTTTGTGAGCATCGTCTTAGTAAGCTGCAAATTTCCCTCATTAAATGACAAGAACATCCTCAGCAAATATGATTGAAACCTGAAACTCTTGGTCTTGTGGAATTCCATTAGTTGAGAATGGATATTCTTAGCTAGGGAATCATCAAATTTAAGGCAAGCACACTGGACTAACTGGTCAGAATCTTTAGACTCTAATGGGCAGGTGCTAAGGACGAACAATAGACTCATCAAAGGTTCAGTGACATACATGTCTGTGTCTAATCCTAAGAACTGGCTTAACATGGTTATGGAACACTTAGATTCTTCATTAAAGAGATGGACTTCGACTAGGAAAGCATGGTCTTGCAATGAGACACTAGGTTTTAGGAAAACCCTGTAGAAACTTTGCTTTAACTCAACTGTAGACTGTCTAAAATACTGAATTAGGGATTCTTCCTTGTACTCTTTGGACTTCAGACTGAATTCATTAGGAATTGACAGGGATTTTCTTATAACAACAGGGCTGACAGGACACAAGATCTTTGAATTGGATGCATCCATAATTACCCTCTTAGAGGAGGAGTAATTACTAGCCCACCAGTTGACGAATTCAGGGCAGCCTAGGGTTTGGTCGACTGTGAAAAACTGGACAAACGACCTGTATACCTTATGCACATCTATACCCTAGTTTCTAATCACTTCCAGTTTAGATTTTACTACTTCAATGGGTCCATTAGTCAATATAGTGTCATAGACCTCAACATCTTTATCTTCTAACAGTTCTTTTATCTTCTGGTGTTCAAAACCTGGGGGCTCTACTTCTCCAAGCTCAACCATTTAAATAGTTTTGTATGAGGACAAGAGGCCTACCTGGTTTATTGACATCTAGTATGTGATTCCTGAATGAGGTGGCTTCTTTCTGCACAGTCCTCATCTTTCGCTTTCCAATGCACAGGACAAACAATACCCCGATTCTTGTGCAGACGCATTTTATATTATTTATCTTTTCGTATCAGTCTTGCACCTCTTGTGACAAAGAAATTCTTTGATCCATCCACCTGCGCAATCGAGCCTGCGCCATCGATCTCTCTCCCTATTTAACTCTTGAATCCTTCACAGTCTTCATCCTTTCAACTATTGCCTTCCTCGCACCTCTATCCTGCAAAGCCAACGCTAACCGCAGATCTGAGCCTTGTCCACATCCTGGCTGTCCAAAGGCGTGGTCTCTACCAAGCCTTGCAAATCTGAAGTTGTTGGTTGTTCGTGCATGTTGAATCTATGAACAAAATTCCTGCCGTTGATGCTCATCTCCGCTAGATCTCATTGTTGAAAGACGTGGAGCCTACCAACTTTTCACCAATTTGAAAAGTTATTTTCTTCGCGCATGTTCCATCGGCGAAGCATCTAATAGCCGTTGATCCGTTTCCACTTTTGATCCAACGGTTGACTTTTCCTATGGTTTTAACACAACTTCACCCATGCAAAGACTCATTTAGACCCCGCATCTTACTTTTGTGATAGTGTTTGCAACCGTAGATTTTTGTCACCATTAGATCTATTCCCTCCATTTCCGTCTTCCCATAACCTTGAGCGAATTCTTGTATCTCAATCTCACTCGCAAGGTTATAACTTAGGCTTACTCATCATTTTCATGGAGCTGACCCCCTCCAACTACTTAGCTCAAAAATAGTGCCAACACCCTGAACGTCTTGTTGTGAAGAGCATTATTCAAGAAGAGATAACGTGTTTAGTCATGAGCACCGCTCCAGTTCGTCATCCACGAATTGAAGAAAGTTGTAGTGGGAACAAAAAAGATCCATCGAAGAAATAACTTGTTCAATCTTGAGAACTGCCCTAATGAGTCTGCCCCATCTTGTAACTCATCCACAAATTGAAGAGAGTTGTCGTGGCAACAGATTCATCCATGAATTGAAAATATTAATTATCCAAATTTCATAGTGAGGGTTGAGGATGGGTGTTGACACTTTCTTGATTGATGATCCGTTCATAAGTGTGGATTCAGACCTAGGTTATATACCAATTCTTCCCTATGGAATACTTCTTAAATTAGAGAAAAATATGGTAAATGTTGACCACTGTGAAACACGTGGTGAAACCATTTTAACTATTTTATGGATATGTTCAGAACTCCTACAAGGTTACAACGCAGCCATCTTAACTTTCAAATCAAATATTGTACATATATTCACCAAAACCTATGAATATACAAATATCTGGGACGAACCTCAATTCATTTTATCTTTTTACGGTACTTACTATTTCCCAATGAAAATAAATACCAATTTAAACAGCAAGTGATGGCATCCAATCGTGATTTGACGAGCAGAGAAGGTCAGTCGGATCCCATGCCACCCAACCGCTTCCCTACAGACTTTTCGATTGGTATGGTGTGACGGCCAGAGACGGGAAGGAGAGACTGACTATTCAAATTCAATCTCTATGGTAGACCATGCACACAGGATTGATCCACGAAGTTTCCATCGTTGTCATAGTCTTAGAATTCCAAATCCATTTGGCTCTCTGTACAACCATGCATTTTCATAGCGCAACGTTAAAGTCAATTATGCAACCTTCCATCTATAAACCACTTCCTTTTGTGTCTCGGTGATCTCAATCTACCAAATGTTATAGCAGCCTGCATCCTAAATCCATCAAAGCGGCCTGCAATCCTGTTTACCAGTTCGATATCCAAGAGAGCGGCCTGCATTCCCGCCAGCCAAATCATGAGAAACGCATATACTTATAATGTATACTATGCTAATTCTTGCAAGCAAGAAACTGTTTTATTTCATTTCACCGGTTTACTGTTGATTGGCAATTTTCCTTTATAAGAGATGATATCATTTACATGCAATAATGCTTCTACGTACGTCCATGGAAGTACATTTTCACGCAATTTGAATCGGGTGATGGGTGATCTAATGAAGAATGCAACTCAAACAAGGTTTAACACTTGTTCCTATGGCCAAAGTCCCAATAGAATCTATGGCCTCCTTCAGTGCACGGGGAACATATCTCAGCAAAGCTGCTCAAGATGTTCAAAGCAAGCCAATCAAAGCCTTGAAGAATTTTGTGGAAACGACAGAGGTGGTCAAGTGTGGATATTTCTGCTTCTTGCGATACGAAAACTTTGCATTCTTCTCAAAGCTAGATACCAATGGGAATTATCGCAAGAGCGAATACATTATTAGTACAAGCACTCTAACTAATTTTGTGACGACTACTTTTGATCTCCTTTCCAATTTGTCTGGCGAGGGTTATGTTCCTGCAAATAAAGGATCCGCTGCATATTCTTCTAATGGCACCGTTTACGGTTTAGTTCAGTGCTGGAGAGATATATCCATCCAGGACTGCAGATCTTGTTTGTGAATCGCAACGAATAACCTCGACATATGTTGTTCTATGCGACAAGGAGCTCGAGCAATGCTGGGAAGCTGCGCCGCCCGATATGAAATATACCCGTTTTTTTTATACTTCTAGCTCCTCTGCAGCAAACCCTTCAACAGGAGCTGCTCAAAACCTACGACGTCAAGTAATATACACATAATCTCTTTCTCTTCTGTTGCATTAAGCCTTTCCGAGTTTATACAATTTGATCGTTCCTAACTTTTGTAAATCACAATACAATATATACTCTGCAGAAGGTTCCTCAAAAACAATACCCATAATATTTGGGATTGTAGGAGGCGTGCTTTTAGCGTTAGCGGTCTATTTGTTTGCCATGGCGAGGAAACTTAAATATGCCATTTCACTAACCCTTCAGTAGAAGGAAGGTAGAATATGGAGTAATTTTTCACACAATTAAATTTATGTTATCCAATAAAGCTGTTAAATTCTAATTCACCTTTTCTTCTGCAAAGAAATACATGACCCTCAATCTGTTAGAAACAGGTTAATTACTCCACCGCTGCGTGGATGGCCGCTCAGATTTTTTGACCGTTCAATTCCTTGAAGAGTGCTTCACCGCCAAACCGACTGAAACATTAAGGTTGAAGGGACATCTGTTGCAGTATATCAAATGATGAAGGGCCAACACAGTTTTCATTCTGTCAGCCTATAAGAGCCTGTAACAGAGCATTTATTTCTGCAGTGATAATTTTGTTACGAAGGGTCATTTAGCATTTAAAGATCAATTAGGCTGAAACATTATTTATATTCATCATTGTAATCGTGATTCACATAGACACAGTTGAATACAGAGTGAATGAAGTTTATGTTAAAGCCATAATTTTTCCTGTGTATTTCTGTTATGCTCTATTTTATGAGCTTGCAAACTCAGAATTATTTTGAAGTTAGTTTGTTGTAGCAGCTTAAGAGATTAATGTTATTTTGAGAGTTAATTATATTTAATTGTTATTAGACAAGTTTATGAACGCAATGGTCATCATAACATAGCTGTAATAGTCAGCTGCAACAATCTTGTAGATGATTGTTAAAACAGTCACCTACAACACAGCTGTAACAGTCCTGTAGGTGAAATTTTTGTGTTTTCGTGTGTGTTGCTAGAAGTAAGAGCAACACCTCGTGCCTTCCTACAGTGGTATCAGATCCTGGTTAAGTCTTCTTTCTCGTTTTTCTGTTTAGAGTGATTTGGAATTCAATTTGAGATGGCTACTAACAGCAGTGTAGTGCAGCCACAAATTCCTGTGTTGATTGAAAGGAATTATGACACATGGTTTATTAAGATGAGAACTATCCTGTGTGCTCAGGATCTTTGGGGTTTGTTACGATTGGCTATCCAGAGCCAGCTGATCAAGTTGCTGAATTGGCTCTGTCAAATGCTGAGCGTGTTCTGTTGAAGGAGAATAGGAAGAAGGACAACAAAGCTCTTGGCCTTATTCAGCAAGGCCTAAGTGAATCCATATTTCCGAAGATATCAAGTGTTGAATCTTCAAAGAAAGCTTGGGACACTCTTGAAACTTGCTATCAAGGTGTGACCAAGGTGAAGAATGTTAAGTTGCAGAACTTGAGAAGGGACTTTGAAAATTTGAAGATGAATGATAGTGAGACTGTTGATAATTGTATGACTCAAGTTATGAATATTGTAAACCAGCTGAGACAGTATGGTGAAGACCTCTCAGGCCAGCATGTGATTGAGAAATTGCTGAGATGTTTTCCAAAGAAGTTTGAAGCAGTGGTTGTTCCCATTGAAGAGTTTAAAGATCTTAGTCAAATGCATATTGATGAGCTGACTGGTTCTTTGATTGCTCATGAATCAAGAATGAACGGGTATGATAACACTCCATTAGAAAATGCTTTCAAATCTCAGTTACATGTTACTAGAGGCAGAGGCAAAGGAAGGTCTAGTAGCAGAGGAAGAGGAGGTCGAACTGCTGATCATAGTGACAATAGAAACAATTAAGAACTGAAGAGAAGTTACAGTAGAATACTCCTAGCGTAAGGGGGAGTAGTAGCAGGACATGGCAGCCAAGAAATCAAATGTATGATAGATCTAAAGTTCAATGTTTCTATTGCAAGAAATTTGGAAAATTTGCTAAGTGTTGGAAGAAGCAAGCAGATTCTAGTAAGTTGTTTACACACATTATAGAGGAGGCTGAAAATGAAGAGAAACCTATGTTTTTCACTTGTAATGTCACCCAGGAAAGTCCAAAAGATATATGGTTGTTGGACAGTGCATGCAGCAATCACATGACTGGAAATAAGGAGTTATTTCTAAATCTAGATACAAGCATTCAGTCTGAAGTGAATTTGGGTAATGACAGTGAGGTAAAAGTTAATGGTAAAGGTGTGATTGTTGTATATGCCAAGAATGGTAAAAGAAGAACAATTCGTGATGTTTATTATGTTCCCGGTTTAACATGTAATTTATTGAGTGTGGGACAGTTTTTGGAGAAGAAGTACATAGTGTTCTTTAAGAACAAGGTATGTACTATTTATGACAAATATCCAAGTATGCAGTTGATAGCCACAGTAGAAATGACAAAGAACAGAATGTTTCCATTGATTATGAGGAATGATATGACTAACTCTTTGAATGCTTATAAAACCAAGAGTTTAGATCAATCATGGTTATGGCATTTGAGGTATGGCCATTTAAATTTTGGTGGCTTAGATTTGTTACAGAAGAAGCAGATGGTAAAAGGATTGCCTAGTATTCAGCAGCCAGCAAGCTCATGTGAGAGCTGCATATTGCGAAAGCATCATAGAGAGAAATTTGTCTCTGGAGTCTCATACAAAGGAAAAGCACCATTGGAGCTGGTACACACATATTTGTGTGGACCAATGCAAACACCTTCTTTGACTGGTAATGTTTATTTTATGACTTTCATTAATGATTTCAGTCGAAAAACTTGGGTGTATTTGCTGGAACATAAATCTCAAGCTTTTGATACGTTTAAAAGTTTTAAAGCTATTGTTGAAAAGGAGAGTGACAAATGTATTAAAGTCTTGAGATCAAATAGAGGAGGTGAGTATATGTTGAATGAGTTTGTGGAATTTTGTAAATAACATGGAATTAAAAGACAGTTTACTGCTCGCTACACTCCACAACAAAACGGAGTAGCAGGAAGAAAGAATCGAACCATTATGAATATGGCTTGAAGTATGATGAAGGAGAAGCATCTTTCAGATGAATATTGGGGAGACGCTATTACCTGTACAGTATACATTCTGAACAGAAGCCCAACTAAGAGCGTGAAGGATCGAGTTCCACAGCAAGCATGGAATGGTAAGTGTAGCAACATATCTCATTTAAGAATTTTTGGTTGTGTATCTTATGCACATGTACCTGAAGAGAAGAGGCGAAAGTTAGATGACAGAAGTTAGAAATGTATGTTTGTTGGATATAGTGAAGAATCTAAAGCATATAGACTCTATAATCCAATCACCAATAAGTATGTCATCAGCAGAGATGTGATGTTTAAGGAAGAAGAAGCATGGGATGGCAGCATAGATAAGTTTGTTGCAGAGGACGATGTTACATCTCACACAGAAGATGAAGAAGATGAGCAGGGCATACATGGAGGATAGTTAACTCCACAAACGTCTACACCAGTGGTTAGGATACCTGCCAGAACGCCCAGAACTCAAGAACGTGGTGAACCATCAAGTGTTGATGGACGGCAAGGAACAATATCAGAGGTAAGTAATGAATCAAATCCTACATTAGCTTCATTAAGAAACAGAGTTAGAGGTCAGAAGACTAGAAGTTTAAGAGAACTATATGAGGAAAATGAAAAAGTAGATCAAGTTTCAAATTTTGCATTGATAGCATTTGATCTAGTAATTTTTGATGAGGCAGTTAAAAAGGATGTTTGGATAAAAGCAATTGATGAAGAAATTGATGCCATAGAAAGAGATAATACTTGGGATCTTTGTAGATATGCCTGATAATAAAAATTGTATTGGTGTCAAATGGATTTATAAGACTAAGTTAAATGCTGATGGTGAAGTTGAAAAATACAAAGCAAGACTTGTAGCTCAGGGGTTTAGTCAACAACCTGGTATTGAGTATAATGAGACCTTTGCACCTGTAACAAGACTTGATATGGCAAGGATGGTATTAGCTATTTCTACTCACAATAAATAGTATGTATATCAAATGGATGTAATGTCTGCGTTTTTGAATGGATCTTTAGGAGAAGAGGTTTATGTAAGACAACCTCCTGGATATGAAATTGATGGATAAGATGACAATGTTTATAAATTAAATAAAGCATTGTGCGGATTGAAGCAAGCACCCAGAGTATGGTACATCAGGATTGATGAATATTTAAATAGTGAAGGATTCAATAGAAGTCCAAGTGAGCCAACCCTGTATAAAAAGGTAAACCAAGAAGGTAAAATACTGATTGTTTGCTTATATGTTGATGATTTGATCTTCACTGGAGATCTTTCAGTATATGAGTTTAAGAAATCCATGAAAACAGAATTTGAGATGACAGATTTAGGAATGATGAAATATTTTCTTGGTATTCAAGTAAATCAGTCTGAGGAGAATGTTAGAAACAAGTTAATTACTCCACTTCTATGTGGATGGCCGTCGAAATATCAAAAAGGAAACACCGCTCAGATTTTTGAAAAGTCATAAATTAAAAACCAAATCAGATTTTTTGACCGTTCAATTCCTTGAAGAGTGCTTCACCACCAAACCAACTGAAACATTAAGGTTGAAGTGACATCTGTTGCAGCATATCAAATTCTGAATGGCCAACACAATTTTCATTTTGTCAGCCTGTAACAGCCTGTAACAGAGCATTTATTTATTTAGTGATAATTTTGTTACGAAGGGTCGTTTAGCATTTAAAGATCAATTAGGATGAAACACTATTTATACTCATCATTGTAATTGCGATTCAGATAGACAGAGTTGAATATGGAGTGAATGAAGTTTATGTTAAACCCATAATTTTTCCTGTGTATTTTTGTTATGCTCTATTTTATGAGTTTGTAAACTCGGAATTATTTTGAAGTTAGTTTGTTGTAGCAGCTTAAGAGATTAACATTATTTTGAGAGTTAATTATATTTAATTGTTATTAGACAAGTTTATGAACGCAGGGGTCATCATAGCGTAGTTGTAACAGTCAGTTGCAACAGTCCTGTAGATGATTGTTAGTTGAAACAGTCAGCTGCAACACAGTTGCAACAGTCCTGTAGGTGAAATTTTTGTGTTTGGAAACTCGTGTGTGTTGTTGGAAGTAAGAGAAACACCCCCCTGCCTTCCCACACAATCGACACTACTCAAGCAGAAGCAAATTTTCTTTACCTTAGAATCACTCATAGAGTCCATAGACAATTTTCATTAAAGAAACAAGCTCGGAGGGGAAGGATTTGGCCCTGTATACAAGGTTGTTGTTATTATTGCATTTTTTAAAGAGACATGGAGACATTCATAGCAACCCTAAATAGGCATTTCTTGTCACCCCGCTCCATATGGGGAGCAGGATAACTGGCCAATGGTTTGGTACTTTCTCAATCTGCCTTCAACCCAATTTTTGCTGATATTCAACATCAAATCCAAAACTCATACTGCCCCTTGATCAAGCAATTTCTACATCTAATATTTGCAATTTGATGTAGTGATCCTTTGTCCTGTAGGAAAAGCAAGAAGCATAACAGGAATATTTCCAAATAGCTTCCGAGCATCTTTACAAAATGACTGGGAATTTATCCAAGAAACGTTTAAAACATTCCTAGAATATGTAACAACAAAGCTAATGGTATTGTTATTCTTTCAGGGAAAAACCAGAGACGGTAAAGAAATAGCAATAAAGAAATTGTTCATAAAATCTATTTAGGGCAACGAAGAGTTTATGAATGAGGTGAAGGTTTTGGCCAATGTTCGACACCGAAATCTGGTAAAGCTGCTTGGATGCTGTGTAGAGGGACTGGAAAGGTTAATTGTTTATGAGTACTTGCCAAACAAGAGTCTTCATGCCCTCCTATTTTGTAAGTAGAAATTTATTTAATAAATATGATATAATCATTGAATAATAGATTGAAAGCGATTGCGAGGTTTGATTTTAGTTTTTCAAGCGGTCTTAAAGTTGCCATACTTATGTTAATCCAGATCCAGATCATCAGAAGCGGAAATTGCTGGATTGGCAGATACGCTACAAAATCATAATGGGAATAGCTTGTGGTCTTCGCTATCATCACGAGGAATCATACATTGAAGCAAACAACATTCTGCTCGATTAGACATTGAATTCCAAGATAGCAGACTTTGAGTTAGGAAGACTCTTTCCTGAGGATGAGAGTCATATCCAAACAAGAGTTGCAGGAACATAGTAATTTAACATTTCCCTCTACCCTTACCTACTACAATTTATTAACAGTTGTAATTTTATAATCATGTGATTTCCCCAGCAACACCCCACTTACATGAAGTGTTTCTCACTGGAATATGTAGCGGTTACATGGCACCCGAGTATGCAATGTGGGGACAACTATCCATGAAAGTTGATGTCTATAGTTTTGGAGTGTTAGTCCTTGAGATTGTGAGTGGAAGAAAAATTAGTGATACAGATCTCTCCAAAGAAATACAAAGCCTGTATTTAACTTCGACTTTTTGGCTTCAATTAATTTATGATTCTTTTAAAGAGTGATTTGCTCTCTTACAATAGATATGTCGTGTGACCATGCTTTTGATTTTGATGTGATCCAGGCATGGGTAATGTACAAACAAGGGCATCGTTTGAGTATGGTAGATTCCACAATAAACAAAACATGTTGGCAGAGGAAGTTGTAATATGCATTCACATTGCCCTTCTATGCACCAACCTGATGCAAGCGACCTTCCGAATATTGCTAATGTTATAATATTAATTTCCAGCTCTTCTTGCACTTCATTACCAGATCCAAAAAAGATGGTATTTGTGAGAACTAGTGAAAGTAACGAGGGAGAATCCACATTCCACGGGATTGACGATTCATCATGTCCTTTGGTTCCTTCTTTAAATGATTCCACCATTACTTAAGATACATTGCATTAGTCATTTTGATTGAATTCCTAGGTGTTGACTAGGTAGTTAGTCATATTTTTTTCTTTTATGGGACCACATGCCATCCTAGTCACTAGGGAGCACTTAGGATATTCTGGATAATATTTTTTTAGATTTTGTGAGATTTCTTTCCAATCCTGGAATAGAAGGCACCTTCATTGCTTTATCCTTCTTTTTACTATTTTTGGTGAAAAGTTAAAAGCTAGTGGAGTAGGAAACAACATCTTTTTGGCCGACCTCCATGATTTTTCCTCTCTCTAAAAGCTGTGATTAGGTTTCTTTTCCATCAGATAGCACCATCCAACTTAGTTAATTCCAATTCGTGAGCCTTCAAGGTGATTTGGAAAGTGATTTTTACACCTAGGGGGTTTTCATCTTTTTAGTAAGCCTGCTTTTGTGAGGATTTCAAATGCCTTCTTTGTCTTTCAAATATTTGATGTAATTATATATTTGGATAGCCATTAAATTGCCCAAGTTTGTCTGATGTAGACTTATTCAATAGAGTTTTATTTTTTGCATCAAATTCATGACCATTTTATGTGTTCTTTAACTAGTTTTTGCAAGGCAATTTGTGAGAGTAATTGTTTGCTTAGAAGATCTACCCATGAATTCGATTTTCACATAGTATCAAAGCATACCAGCAGCAATATTCTCCTTCTTTTTTCTTGCAGGATTGAACCAATCTCATAGAGGGAGCAATTCAGTCTCACAGAGGGTGCAACCAAGCATCTCTGTGGCACAACCAAGCATCCCACGGGCACAATTCAAAGCAGCCATGGACCAGTCAAAACAAATCATGCTCACTCCATTCAATTACTTTGATTAGAAGGAGTAGATGGAGATCTTGTTGAGGAGTAAAGGCCTCTACAGGGTGACTATGTCTACTGAAACTGAGCTTACTACAATTGTAGAGAAGGAAAAGTGGCATAACAGAAGAGATGAGGCTTATGGTATCTTGTGTCTCAATACATCCTGGGATATTCTTTTCCATCTAGATGGTCTTACCACTCCTAATGAGGTTTGGGTCAAGATCCAAACTTTATTTGGCAATACTGATGAATTGAGGGGCCACCAACTGGAGAATGAACTAGTTTCACTAAGTCCAACAAATTTTGAGACCCTCCGAGACTTTTTCTCCAAGTTTAAATATTTTGTTCGTCAATTGAAGTAGTGTGGAATTGATAAGAAAGATGAGCAATTGATCTTGGATATTCTTTCAAAATTGGGCCCAGATTACTCAGCCTTTGTTTTGATCTTGCATGCTACTAAACTCACTGTTCAAAATTGGAAGATGCCTTCACTGGCAGAATTCATGGAATCACACACTAATGAGCAAGATAAGTTGGTTTTGATGGGTACCATAAAAAATTCATCAAAATACCATGCTTTGGATGCTAGGGATTCAAAGAATTCAAAAAGAAAGAAGAAGGTTAATCCCAAAAAGCCACCAAATCAGAAGAAAGATAAGCAAAAATCTCAAGATGATTCCTCAAGCTCCAAGAAGAATCCACAGAAGAAGAAAGAGATGTCCAAGTGTGCATACTGCAATGGGGGCTTTCATCCTGAGAGTTCCTACATGAAGAACACCATTGATCAAATGGCTCAACTCCTTGAGAAAAAAAAACATCACTCTTCCAGATGGCGTAAGGAAGATAGAGGGATGATCAAGTTCTGAAGACAAGGAGAGAGTACAAGCTTTGATGGAAAGCACATCCAAATCCTCCTCTTTCATCATAGATTCAGGAGCTTCAAGGCATATGGTATCCACAAGAGAGTCTTTTTCCTCTCTTGATTCTTCTGGTTGTGTTGGGTGATGACTTTGAAACTGCTTCCAAAGGTAAAGGAATAATAGATCTAGACCATGGTTCCTTCACCAATGTTTTGTTTGTCCCAAGTCTTGCTGATAACCTCTTGTCAGTCTATAAGATGACTCATACTGGGTCTCCCAACAAGGTTTTCTTCACCCCCAATGATGTGGAAATTTTTTTTATTTTTCCACAGGTAGAGTTGTTGCTAGGAACTGTTGATCATAGCTCTAAAGTTTACAAGTTTTCTCACTTTGTGTCTTTCTCATCACCTTCTACTCTCCTCACTCATGCCAATGAAGTAAGCAAATTGTGGCATGGGATATTTGGTCACCTTAATTACAAATACCTTTCTCAATTGCATGAGAAGAATATGGTCATAGTGTTGCCCAATACCAAGCTTTCTAAAGGAGTATGTAAAGGTTGCATCCTAGGAAAACACACTGAGCATAAGTTGGAGAGAGCCAAGTTTGAGCGAACCTCTTCACCCCTTGAGCTCATTCACAGTGATATATCATGTCAATTTACCTGTGTCTTTGAACAATGCAAAATATGTCCTAACCTTCATAGATGACTTTTCCAAATTCTGTTGGGTCTTTTTCCTCCAATTAAAGTTTGAAGTTTGTTGTTGTTTCAAGATTTTCAAAGCCTCAGTTGAGAACTAGTCTAGGAGGGAGACCAAAGTCCTCAGATATGATAATGGTGGGGAGTACATTAAATATGATTTCAACAACTCTGTGCCATTGCTATCATTCAAATGCGACACATTGTTCCATACACACCTCAGCAGAATGGTGTTGCTGAGAGGAAGAACATATTTCTCAAAGAGATGGCTACATGCATGTTAGAGTCTAAGTCTTTGTCTCCAAGACTTTAGGCTGAAGCTATCAACTGTGCAACCTATATTCTAAATAGGGTGCCTCACGAATCATTGAAAAGAATCACGCATTTTGAAGCTTGGACTGGGCACAAACCTGATGTGTCTCATTTCAGGATTTTTGGCTCCAAGGCTTGGGCTATAATTCCACCTGAGAAGAGGAGGGATTTGCAGCCCAAAATCCAACCATGCATATTTGTTGGATATTTAGAATACTCCAAGGGTTACAAGTTGTTGAACATGACCACTCAAAAATCTCTTATTGAAAGGAGTGTTCAATTCGAAGAAGAACCCTTGTAGGTAGTTGAAATTGGAGAATCCTCTGAACCACCACCTGTTAAAGTAAGTGAAGCTTCTCATGAAATTTCTGATTTTGATATTTCTGATGGTGAATACCATATGATTCTAGATCCAAACTCCCATACAAGGCCTAAGTGAGATGCTAAGACACTTGAAGTAGTTGGAGAACTAGTGGGGAATCCTCAAGATCCTAGAAGGACTAGATCTCAGTTTGAGAATGCTCTTTCTTTCAAAGATCATTTTCTTCCTTGGAAGTGTTTTCTAATGGTTGAGGTTGATCCTCAATAATATGACTAATCCTCACATGACCCAAGATGGCAGTCTTCCATGGATGCAGACTTTCATTTTCTTCAAAAGATTGGAACATGGGAGCTAGTCAAGCTTCCACCGGAGAGAAAATTGGTAAAGTGTAAGTGGATCTTCAGAACCAAGTTTGTTGCTGATGGTGCGACAATGAAGTGAAAGGAAATGCTGGTGGATAAGGGATTCTCCCAATTCCAATGCCTTGACTACAATGAGACATTTGCACCAGTTGTAAAGATGGATTCGATAAGACTAGCTCTGACAATTTTTGTATCCAAGCGTTGGGAAGTGCATCACATGGATTTCAAGAGTGCTTTCCTCCATGGAGATATTCAAGAGGATATCTATATGCAGGATCCAGAGGATTATATTTTTTATCCTAGCCTCGTGTGCAGTTTGAAGAAGCATTTATATGGGCTTAAGCAAGATCCTAGAGCTTGGTATGCCAAGATTGATAGTTTTCTCTTGTCACAATCTTCCAGTAGATGCAAATATTATCCGAATGTGTACATGAAGCTAATCAATGGTTCCATTTTGATTATTGTGTTATATGTTGATGACCTTTTCATCACATGAATCTCCATTGATGAGATTGCTTCATTGAAGACTGCTTTGAATCAAGCTTTTTCCATGACTGACTTGTGAATACTTAAACAATTCTTGGGGCTTGATATCTCTCAGTCCAATTCATGAATTAAAGTATCTCAATCAAAGTATGCATTAGACCTGCTAAAGAATTTCAAGATGTTTGAATGCAAGCCTACAAAGACTCCATTCCTTTCAGGAGTTATACTTGAAGATGCAGATTCTACATCGTTGGTGAACAACACCGTGTATAGGCATCTAGTTGGCAGCTTGCTGTACTTGACTCATAATCGACTTGATATTGTTTAGGTTGTGAGTGTGGCATCAAGATACATTGAGAAATCACATGAGATTCACTGGAGGGATGCAAAAAGAATCTTGCATTATGTGCAAGACACCAAGTCTCATGGGATTCAGTATGTTTCTGATTCTAGCCTAGATCTTCTTGGTTTTTCTGATTCAGATTGGACTGATGATAGCCTAGATCAAAAGTCCACTTCCGGATTTGTTTTCATTCTTGGAGGAGGACCTATTTGTTGTTCAAGCAAAAAGCAAAGTTCCATTGCACTCTCTTCAGCAGAGGTCGAGTACAGAGGAGTAGTGAATGCTGCAACTCAGTGTGTGTGGTTGCAAGGTATACTTTCAGAGTTTGGGATTTCCTTTAGCACTCCCACATTCATCTTTTGTGACAATCAAAGTGCTATAAGAATCTCAACTGATCTAGTACAGAGGCAAAGGACCAAGCATATAAAGATTCATATGCACTACATCAGAAATCTAGTGCATGATCACATCATTGATCTGCAGTTTTTCCCATATTCTGAGCAAGTTGCAGACATCTTCACCAAAGCTTTTCTAGAGAATACTTTCAGCCATCTCAGATTACTGCTTGGGATGGGTGAACATGTGGTTAAGAAGTGAATAAATATTGAAAAAAAAAACAATTTTGTTCATGTCCATGTTTTGAGGGGAGGTTTTTTTTCTCATGAGGTTTTCCTTCTTTCCTTGTTTTGTGGACAAAGCGGTATGTAAAAAGGGTGACCATGCCAAGTTCTTGGGCCCTATATTTATGATATTACACATAAATTCAGGCATAAGGGGGGGTGTTAGAATATTAAAAACCCATTCCATACTTAGGATACATTACATTAGTCATTTTGATTAATTTCTTAGGTGTTGACTAGGTAGTTGGCCATATTTTTTTCTTTTATGGGAGCACGTGCCATCCTGAGTCACTAGGATGCACTTGAGGAGATTATGGATAGTATTTGCTCAGATTCTGTGATATTTCTTTCCAATCCTGGATAGAAGGCGCCTTTACTGCATTATCCTGTTTTTTACTATTTTTGGTGAAAAGTCAAAAGCTAGTGGACTAGGAATCACCATCTTTTTGGCCAACTCGCCCTCCATGATTTTTTCTCTCTCTAAAAGTTGTGATTAGGTTTTTTTTCCATCATACATCACCATCCAACTCAGTTCATTCCAATTTGTGATCCTTAAGGTGATTTGGAAAGTGATATTTACACCTAGGGGGGTTTTCATCTTTTTAGTAAGCCTGCTTTTGTGAGGATTTCGAAAGATTTCTTTGGCTTTCAAATCTATGATGTAGTTATATATTTGGATATCCATTACATTGCCCAATTTTGATTGATGTAGATTTATTCAATAGAGTTTTACTGTTTTCATCAAATTCATGATTGTTTTATGTGTTCTTTGAATAGTTTTTGCAAGGTGATTTGTGAGAGTAATTGTTTGCTTTGAAGATCTATCTGTGAATTTGATTTTCACATCTTCAAGGTCAGTTACCTGCAAGACTGAAATTTGGGAAATCCTTGCTTGTCAAACTTATTTTTTTTGTGATGGTTTAGAAGCCATCAATGCCTCTACCAATTAAATCGTGGAGAGGATAGAGTGACTAATAATTTGCCTATGGAGAATGTGGATCTTGTTTTACCTTGAACAAACATTTTTTGGGTGTAGAATTTATAAACAATAGTATATAACAGTACAAGTTTGATAGTGACAAAATATCTTAGCCCATAATGCTTTAGATCCCAAAAACATGCTCTGGAATGTCAAGTTTCAAACCTGTAAAAGGGGTTTTGAATGTAACGGTATTTTAATTTGTTCTTAAACTTACTCAACAGCATCATAAAATGGGCATAAGCTTAATGTCAACAAAACTTCAATTGAACAAACAACAAGAACAGCATGATGAATAACATTTGACAAATAATTGAAGGCAACTTTAAGCTTGTAGAACAACATGAGAATGTTGTTGATTGTTGTCAAAAAGCGATTTGAGTATTAAAGAAAATATTTAGCAGGTGGTGGGAATCGCTGCAATTTTGAAGAATTTTCAACGGAATTGGAGCCATAAAACAAGGTAACTCTCAGCCCTTCGCTCTTCAGCAAATTTTTAATAGCATTGCATTCACTAAAATTTGCAAATTGATACCAACATCAAAAGAATTGATGACCTTGCAGTGGCCATTATTTTTCCTTTTCCGAAACATGATATTTATGATGATAAATATTTCAGGAAAAAGATGTTTCTGGATTTTGAATATTAATTTCCTTGAAACTGTATCACGACCCATTTTTATTATCAATAACCTGGAAGGTTTTCTTTATGAACTTTGGTTCGCTATATAACAAAATGGCAGCATCTGCCAACTTTATAGATTGCTCATTTAGTTGGAACTTGGAGGGCAATCAATATTATATAACTGTCTTATGATCTTGTTGCCAAAAAACCTTTCAGATATATTCTGTTTTCTTTTTGTTTGATATGATCTGGAGCCCTGATAAAACAAAAACATGGTCAACATAGAAAGAACAATATATATTTTGGGTAAAGAAACTGTATATGATCTTGATTTACTGATCAAAATAGATTTTTTGTTATTTTCTTTTCGTTTATCATTTTCAGAGCCCACTGTCAAAAGAGAGGTGTCTGCTCAAGAGGGTTAAAGCACACTGTTACTTATAAAATTCCCCAAAATGGGGAGACGAATTTAGCAAAAAACAATTTGGGAGAACAGGCCCTACTTATTAGTTCTTACATTACACTTTCACAAAATTTACACATGTACATGGAGAGAAAGTCTGCACTGAACCCTCGAAACAGAAAAACCGCTCAAGCTTTGAGTCAAAAGCAAACTGTTAACAGTCATTACAAGAGATTTCCTAACTTCCGTAGGGCTACACAAAAAATTAATTTAATTATGGCACATCTCTTAAAATTATATTCTCCAATTTTTTACTAGACTTAAACATAAGTTGAGTTGGCTCATCGTATGCAAATAGACTTTTTTTTTTCATAGAAAAATTCAACTTACTATTAATATACGAAATAATAAAATATGTCTAACTGTCAGTCCAACACAAATTATACAATATGATCAATCAAACCCCGGAACAAACCAGTTTTAACAACAAAATGTGTCATCAAGCAAAGACTGAAAACTTCCATAAGAAGTACTACATGTCCCCAAAAACATATATCCAAACAGAAAAGGTCCAATAGTCTATACCGTGACCATAAGTCAAAGCACCAGAAATGTATAGTTCCAAAATAAATAGGACCCAAAGATAACGAAACACGGATGTCAACCATTGAAAGCATCTCCAGCCGGCAAAAGCTACCCCAGGGGAGTGTATTGCCAAGGCTGCACCAGATCAGCAGCTACCAAAAATGCATCCGCAGATGCTGTAGTATATGCCGCAAATATAAAAAGAGTATAAATAAAGTCCAACAAGAAGTTGAACACAGGATATATTAAGCATCTGCACACATACACTAAGAGTCATATAAAAAATATATACCGCATACATCCAGCAAAAAACATATATGTACAAACAAAAAAGGAAACAATCATCATGTCCAATGAAGCTGTTGTGACCCATGAGAAAAAAGTATATCATCCCGCCATTCCTGCCACATGATGACTCCCGCCTGAGAGTGGAGAGCCCGTTTAGAAAGCATATCCGCCTCCAGATTCACCTCCCTATAGATATGTTCAAAATGGATGTGCTCAAATTCAAGAATGAGCTTCCTCGCCGCTTCCAGCCAATGTGAGAGTATAATTACATTGAGTGGAGAGGTGCCCCGAGCCCAGGAGATAATAGCTGAAGAGTCACCAAAAGTAACAAGAGAAGTGATCTCTCTCAGACGGGCCCAATACAATAGTAGCCAAAGGGCACATATCTCACTTCTAGTAGCCATAGCCATGTTGCCATAGAATTAACTGTGCAGGCAAGTTCTCGGATACACAACCCTGGGTGTTTTCTGTAGCCAAGAGGCTAGCGCTGTGATAAAATGTCATAAGGCATTCCAATACACTGCCACAAGATAAAATGTCACAAGGCATTCAATACAATGCCACAACCATGTTGGAGCATAACATTAACTCTGCATGCTTTTTCTAGGATGAAAAATGGCGAGGTGTTTTCAATGGAATTGTTTAATTACTAGAATATTTTGATTTTTTGGTAAAAACGGAATTTGGTATTTCAAAAATGAATAGATCATAGTTTTGGTTAATTTTGATTTTTTAATTGTTTAATTACAAATTTAACAACTTATATTTTGAATTAAAAAATTTAATAAAATTCTGGAAAAAAATAAACAGAAAACAAAAATGAAATCATCTGATCTTTAGAATATTACATTTTCCATAGCCAAGTAGTTAGCATTTTGATGGTAAAGGTATATACTCCAACATTTGAGGATGTGTCGGCGTGTACTTGTAACATATGCAAAGATTATCGAGTCAATGTTGGTTACTGAAGCATAAGATTAATTATGAATTTGAGTCCTTATGCCAAAATTTCACTTTGCTTGAAGTCTTGTTGCTTTGTTCTGATATGTGAAAATATGCCATATAATAAATAAGGGCTACATGGTAGCTAGTCCCTGCCACTTAGTTTAGGGATAACTAAATTGCAAAGTGGATGAACTTGTCAACATCAAATGTGAACTTGTATATTTTTTTTGAAAAATTAAAAAAAAATTGGAACAAAAAGAAGTTATGTTCATTAAGTTAACTTGCCAACATCAAACAAGGACTTCATACTTTATATGATGCAAAATTAATAAACATGAACATGAACTAGAACTAATTCATAAACATTATGAATACTATGTAATAATTTTCCTTATCGATATAAAATAATAAGAATTAGTTGATAACTTAATAATTAGTTGACAACATAAATTGTTAGAATAAGTAATGCTCTAATACACTCTTAAATAAAACCATCATATTATTAGGGCAAGTTATATAAGGGTCTAAACCAAATTGGAATATGAAAAAATTTCAAACATGTATGAAAATTGCCATATAGCAAATGCATATTGTTTGCATTAACATGTGCATATTATTTATATCTACATGTATGATTGACTGAAACACATCTTAACATTTAAGCATGAGTAGAGCAATTCATTGATGTAGCTCTAAACCATAAATTGGTCGTGCATTTTTTAGAATCAACAGATCTTATCTCCAATTGAAGTCAATACAAATGTAAAAAGTATATTCCACACTTCAATATATTGATTCATTGTAAAACTAAGTAATTATAGGAATTTCTCTAAGTCTTTCAATTAAATTTTTCTTATTATTTGTATCAAAAACCTTATTAACTTTCAATAGGACAAAGAACTATGTTACCTTATCTAGAACCGTTCCATATTTTTTGTTTGATCCATGTAACATAGATAGCAATCTTAGTTAAAACTAAGATAGTAATCTCTTCACTTAAAAAATGAACTAACTGATGAAAAAGTACCTTAAGAGGTGAGCCAAAACTATAATATTGGGACTAAGTTTCAATGAGAAGCTAAGTCAAACCATATAAAGAAAAACACTGCAAGGAGGGTGAAAGGCATAAATATTTGTAGGATAACGAAGGTTTGACATTAACAAATGAAATACACATCCATAAGTCTAATGAATATAAGATTTTTTTAATTGATGTATTCATTCTTAACTCATCTAATCATAATTGTTGAATTGATTTTCTTCCTTGAAACTATATCAACTTTGACTCAAGTCTTGGTCACAAATGTGCAATTTATGAGACTTTTAATATAAACTATATGTTAAAAGTGTCAAATTCAAGGTGTAAATAATCACATTATTATACCTACCAAGGCAAGGTATATAGTAATTGGTTTAATATGAGCTATATGTCGAAAGTGCCAAATTCAATGTGTAAATAATCACATTATCATGCTAATGCAAGATATATAATTTGGTTTGTAATAAACTTTAATTAATTTTTTATTAATATAATTAATATGTAATTTGTAAAATATGTTTTCTATAGTTTTTAAATTTTTTATAAAAAATAGAATATAAAATTAAATTTTAAAAAAATTAAAAATTAAAAAAAATACAAATTTTGAAATACAAATTTTTATTTTTAAAACTTTGACCTAACAAATTTGATATAATTTTTATTTTATTAGTTATAAATAAAAAATAATTAAAACATTAATTAAAAAAACTAAATATTTAAAAAAATAATAAAAACATTAATTAAAAATACTAAATATTTACAATCTGTTTGGTTGTTCTTCTCATCTCATCCTATTTATTGTAGGAAAAGTATTTATACTAAGAAAGAAACATTTTAAAATCGTATTGAATCACATTGTCACCATTAATTAGATTTTGAAAATCGTAATTCTCACTTGCCATTTTCTTTCCATGTCGACACCCTCCCTTCCCATTACTTGCAAGAAATTCAAGTGGGAATTATAGAATGCACCCGTGGGATGCCACGTTTGATAAAGCAACGTGGTGTAAGAATAATTTCTTGTCCACGAAGAAGAATGGAGGACACATGTAAGAAATTTAATTACGGGTTTGAACCCCGATGCTCCAACTTTCATGCTTTTTTCTTCTCACCATGACATGCACAAGGCTATTAGCATTTGGACTTAGATTTGGCTGACGATTATTGAATCCTCACATTATAAATGTTGGCATGGTCTTTTAATTTGCGCTGGCTAAAGTTAGCTATGGCTAAGATAAAGACTTAGCTCCCATTATTATTATTTATATTAAATACTAGTTTGTAGAGAAAAATAAATTCTCACTTTATTTTTATTTTTAGTATTTTGTTATTTCAATTTTTATAAAATTTAATATGGCTTTTTGTTATTTTGATTTTTATACAACTTAACATGGGTTTTTTTTATTATCTTTATTATATTTTTTTTTGCTATAAGTTGTAGTGTCTTACACCCTAGTGGAAAGAGAAGCTCAATAGAAGACATCTTTGGGTATTATATCTGAGCTTCCCTTTGTTTTGCTGAAGCTTCCAAGCTTTTATGGATATTCCTAACTCCATTGGTCGTTTTATCCTTATTGAGGAGAGTACCTTTATGGCAACGGACAGAAAATGCCTTAGGTTCTTAGTTGAGATTGATTCCTCAAATGAACTGCCTGAAGCGATTGAGGTTAAGTGGGAGCACAGGTGTTCATACAATAGATTGCCTACTCCTTCAACCTGTGGAAAGAGAAGCTCAATAGGAGACATCTTTGGCTATTATTTATGGGTTTCCCTCTGTTTTGCTGGAGTTTCCATGCCTTTATGGATATTGCTAACTCCATTGGTCATTTTATCCTTATTGAGGAGAGTACCCTTATGGAAACAAACAGAAAATGCCCTAGGGTCTTAGTTGATATTTATTCCTCGGATGGACTGCCTGAAGAGACTGAAGTTAAGTGGGAGCAGGGGGTGTTCATACAACAGATTGACTACTGGAGGATTCCCTTAAGATGCTTCAATTGTCACAACACCGGTCATATTCGATAGGATTGCAAGTCCTTCAAATTGGGATCGGCTTCGTAAGTGTCTGAGGACTCGGAAGCTGATGATATTGAACAATCCATTTCCTTTCCTATCCCTCTGGACTCTGAGTCTGCGCGTGACTTCATGGGTAAGTTCGGGAATTTTTTACCCTTGCTATCAAAATCTTTTTCTCTTGATGAAATTTTAGGTCATATGGGTATTGGAGATTACATTTCAACTGGTCCTACTCCTCCTATTAATTCGTCTTCCCCTTTTTGTTCTTTGTCACCCTCGAACGTTGTTATTCCTGTTAGAGAGGTTCTATTTGAAGGGCCTTCTGCTTCTAACTTCCCTGTTTCCTCTGTCTCTCTGAAACCCTCAATGGCTGGGGGGCTTAGTGCCGAGGCTTTGGGAATTAGAATAACCTCGTCACCTATTCTGGATGTTACCCCACATATCCATATTTCTTTGAGTGTGGTCTCGGAATAGGTTCTTCCTTCCCCTACCTTTAATGTTGGTTCTATCCCGGTCGAGTCTCCTAAACAAGTTCCTTCTGCCCCTGATTAGATTCCCATTCCCACTTTTGGGGGTGCCTTTGGTGATGCGATGAATGGGGTCACTTTTGGCTCTATTCGATTCGCGAATGTGACCACTAGGAAGAAACAAGGTAAGCCTTTGAAGGCTTCCCAACCCAAACTGGTTGACAATGAAAAGTGGATTAACCCTAAACTATCACTTATTACCTCGATCTTGTCTGCCTTAAATTTTGACTCTCCTCCTGGGCCTCTTAAAGCGAGTGACGACCTTGATGAGGTTCCCCAATGATTATTCTGTCCTTTAACATTCGGGGGATCGACAGTCAGCCCAAAAAGGATGCCCTAAGGAGAATTATGGATTTTTCTAGACCAGATGTCATTTTGTTACAGGAGACCATGCACTCGGGAATTAGTGCTTGCGATTTCCTCCTAAAAATTCGTCCTAATTGGTGTTGTGTGGTGTTGATGAGAATGGTATTTCTGGCGGGTTGCTTGTAGCCTGGAACCCTAATATTGTTGATTTCTCCACTTTTACTACTTGTGCATTAAACTTGAAGGTCGATTCAGGGGTTTGGACCATTGTTTTAGTATTCTCAATTTTTATGGTCCTTACAAGAATCTCCAAAGCTTATGGGAATGGGTGTTTGCCTCTGACACACTACGAGATTGTCACCTTATTCTTGGCGGTGATCTCAATTTCACCTTGTTTGTTGATGAAATCTGGGGTTCAAATCGTCTGAATGATCCACTTGCTACTTTCCTTAAGGAAAAATTTGAGGCTATGGGGCTTCTTGATATTCTTCCTTCTACTATGGTACCTACCTAGAACAATGGGTGGGTGGGTGGCTCTGGTGTTGCTAAATGACTGGACCATTTCTTGATGCATGAGGTTTTGGCTGGGTATGTTGGTTGTTATTGCTCTTGGTGTGAACCTACTGGAGTATCTGATCATAAAGACATATTTTTACAGTTGGATTTTAAAGCTTGTAAAACCAGATACCCCTTTAAGTTTAACAATACCTAGCTAGATGATTCTGAGTTTTTCAAACTTGTTAATGGGACTTGGGAGGACTTACAACATCTTGAACACCATTCTCCTTTGCAACTATTATTGAAGAAATTGAATTATCTCTGTGTTGAGGTTATA